>CM076575.1:591062943-591259316 GCA_034641835.2 Pinus albicaulis
GAACATAAAGCACACTTAGCTTCAGTTAGCTTTAACTATCCATAGTTATTTCATGTACGAATAAGCTTAACTTAGTTGCTTTTATGTATTGATTGGACAAAAACTAATATTGATGAATTAATTTCATTCTTTTCTCCATTCTTGCTCACCCATTTCTAGTTTTTTCTCCATTCTAGTTTTGCAAATTTAGATCTTTGTGTCTCAAAATCTCACATGGTATCATAGCACAAGGAATTGTAATTAGTGCACAATCAATTTTTATTTCCAGGTTTAGAATATTGAAGCAACAACAAAGAATGGAGTTTAAATTGGAGTTTCCACAATCGGCAATTCTTACTCCATATAATTACTTCGAATGGAAGCGAAAGATTCTGCTTCATCTCAGAAGTAGAGGCTTATTTCGAGTAACGATGGGAACAGAAGTTGAACCAACATCGACAGTGGAGAAAAAAAGATATTTCGATCGCATCGTTGAGGCCTTAGACATCCTATGTTTATTTATCTCTCCAGAACTACTATATCAAGTTGAATCATGTTCAACTACAAATGAAGTGTGGAAAAGTTTGGAAGGATTGTTTGGAAAACGAGATGAAATCCAGGGTCACATTCTCGAAAACGAGTTAAACTCATTAGATCCGAGAAATTTTGAGAACATTCAAGATTTATTCACAAGGTATAAAGCCTTGTTTCTTGAGCTAAAAGGATGTGGGATCGACAAATCCAAGCAAGAAAATCAGTTGATTCATTCCATTTTATCAAAATTTTGTCCATAGTATGCAGTATTCATCTCTGCATTCCACAAAGTATGATCTACAACCATTGCAGCTTGGAAGATGCCCTCACTAGTTTCTTTTATTCAATCTTTGATGCATGAGAAAAATAAGCTCATCAAAATGGGCACACTTAAAAATTCCAAAGTGCATGCACTTACTATTCATGAAAAAGGAAAGGAAAATTCCAAAGACCATCAGAAAGGAAAAGGGAAGAAGGATCATGATCTAAGAAAGGGAGGAAATCTGAAACCCCCTGATGGATCATCCGGCTCAAAGGAAAGGAAAGGAACGAAAAGGCAATCAATGTGTAATTATTGCAACCGTGGTTTTCATCCTGAATCTGCATGCATGAAGAAGACTATAGATCTTATGGCGCAGACACTCTAGCAAAACAATCTTGGAGACCACATTCTTGAGGATGCCAAGGAGAAGTTTGGAGAAAAAGCATTGGAACCAAGAGGTAATGGGCATGCTTTGATTGCTCTTCATTCTACATCGCAAGAATGGATCATCGATTCAGGGGCTTCACATCATATGGACTCTTCAAAGGAATCCTTTTATTCTCTACATGCATACTCAAGACCTCCTATTCTCATGGGGGACAATTCTGCAGTTGTAGCAACTGGACAAGGAAGAGTGCAATTCAAAGATGGAAGTTTTGAGAATGTCTTACATATTCCAGGGCTTTATGTGAATCTTCTCTTAGTGTATTAGATGACACACACAGGAAGCGGAAGGAAAGTGGAATTTACCTCGGATTCCGTGAGCATTTATGACATGCAAACCAATGGGAAGATTGCATCTCGCAAGGTAAATGATCAATCTCTTCTATATACATTTTCTAATTTTTCTCCTCAATTAGGTTCTATTTTGCTACTTACGCATGCATATGAAGAAAGTAGGATTTGGCACCAGAGATTTGGGCACTAGAATTTCAGATATATGTAGTAGCTTAGCAAGCAAGCGATGGTCAAATGATTTCCCACAATTGAATTTTCAAATGGTGTTTGTAGTGGATGTGCTCTTGCAAAGAATCCACATGACAAGTTCGAGAAGGGGCATGCATGGAGAGCCTCTTCACCTTTGGAACTTGTACACAGTGATCTCATGGGTCCATTTCGAGTGCTTTCAGTGAGCAAAGAAAGATATGTGTTGTCATTTATAGATGATTACACGAGATTCATTTGTGTTTACTTCTTGAAACTCAAGTTTGAAGTTTTTCAACATCTAAAGATATTCAAAGTGCATGTGGAAAATTAGTCTAGAAAATGCATCAAGATACTCCGCACTAATAATGGGACGGAATATGCCAATAAATATATTAAAAGAATTTGTAATGAAGCAGTCATATAGTTACAGCATATACTTTCTTACACTCCACAACAAAATGGGGTGGTTGGAAGGAAGAATCGATCTTTGAAAGAGATGGCCAATTACATGTTGCATTTAAGATCTCCTTCATCAAAATTATGGGTTGAAGCTATCAATTGTGCCTCATACATCCAGAACAGATCTCCTCATAAATATATTACTGGAAAAACAACTTTTTAGGCTTGGAATGGCATGCAACCCGAAGTCATTCATTTCCGCATTCTCAGATCTCGAGAATGGGCCCGCATTCCTACATAGAAGAGAAAGCATTTGGAGCCTCAATGTAAAACATGCATGTTTTTTAGATATTATAACAAAGCCAAAGGGTACAAATTGCTTGATTTCAACATTAAAGAGATCTTTATTGAAAGGAGTGTAAAGTTTGACGAAGATATTTTGCATGCACCAGCAGATGAGCTTATTACGAAGTTTCCATCACCACCCATTGGTGAGTATGCAGATGAAACTTCATATCAGAACTGTGACACCTGTTGGACCACCAGTTGTTGAACATCGAGATCATACTTTCGCATGTAGTTTGAAAGATTCTTGACCACCTTCAACACAAAAATGGCGTAGCATGAGTGATCTCCTTGATGGTCCTACCTCTATACCTTAGTTTAAGGAAAATTCGTTAACACTCTTAGCTATGGAGCCATGCATGCCCATGCATGCTTATATGATGCATGCATTTGATCCATAGACTTATGCAGAAGCAACTAGGCCTTGTGAATGGGAAGAAATAATGGATGAGGAATATAACTCTCTCATTGAGAACCAGACTTGGGATTTGGTTCCGCTACCTTCCAATCTTAAACTTGTGAGGTGAAAGCGGCTTTACCAGACCAGGAACAAAAAAAATGGCCAAGTTATTCGATATAAGGCATGGTTGGTAGAAATTTTTTTTCAGCAGGTACAGGGTGTTGACTATGATGAGACTTTTGCTCTAGTGAAAAAATTGATTCCATTCGGCTAGCTCTCTCCATTACAGCAGCAAGAGGATGGGAGGCGCATCATATCGACGTGAAGAATGTCTTTCTTCACAGTGATCTCAAGGAAGATATCTACATGGAGTAGCCACAGGGATACATGCACAATTCATCTCTGGTATTCAAACTAAAAAAGTCTCCCTATGGCCTCAAGCAGACACCTAGAGCATGGTATGCACAGATGGATTCTTATTTGTTATCTCAAAATTTTGTACGCCAAAAATATGATTCCCATGTTTATTTTTTGAATAAAATTGACTCCTTGTTGATCATAGTACTCTATGTAGAGGATCTTTTGATAACAGGTAGTTCAGCTTCTATCCTGAGATTAAAACTACATTGCATAAGCAATTTTCTATGATAGACATGGGCTTGCTAAATTTCTTCCTTGGAATAGAGATCAATCAGAGTGGTTTTGGGATTTCCATTTATCAACCAAAGTATGCTAGAGATATTTTGGCACGATTGCACATGAGTGACTACAAGCCCATAGCCACACCTTTCTTCAAGGAATAAAGCTTGAGAATGGCAAAGACACACCATTGGTTGATTTCACATTTTACCGTCAGCTTGTGGGAAGTCTTCTTTATCTCACTCGTTGTTGCTCTAATATCTCATATGCCGTAGGAGCAGTTTACTGATACATGCAGAAGCCACATGAGTGACATTAGAAAGTTGCAAAGTGCATCCTTCAATATGTTTAGGGGACAATCACCTATGGGATTGATTATGCAACCAATTTTTCTTTAAATCTCATTGGGTTCATAGATTCAGATTGGGTTGGCGACAACATTGATCGCAAGTCCACCTCTAGTTATGTACTTAGATTGGGATCTGACCCAATTTTTTGGTCAAGGAAGAAGCAGGCTTCCATTGCTTTATCATCAGTAGAGGCCAAGTATAGAGGAGAAGCCAATGCCACTATTCAGGCCATTTGGATACAAAATTTCCTATTTGATATTGGGATCAGTGTCCATCATCCAACTGTCATCTGGTATGATAATCAAAGTACACTAAATTTTTGCAGAGATTTCACGAGTGGTAGTGGAAAAAACAGATCGAGATCCGCATGCACTTCATTAGAGAACTCATTCATGATGGGATCATTGATCTTTAGTACTATCCTAGTTCCGAGTAGATTGCTAATATCTTCACCAAGACTTTCACTAAGCAGAGGTTTCGATTCCTGCGAGATCATCTCGAGGTGAAGTACACGTTTGCCTAGCAGTTGTCTTTTCTCTACTTTTGAATTATATTGTGAGGGGGGGTTTTCTTCCCACTGGGTTTTCCCTCTTTCCTCCTTTTCATACATTGTATATGGGTAGCTAAAATGGTCATGTTGCCAAGACTCATTCATTTTTCATCACACCCACCTAAATTATGTTTAACGGGGGGTGTGTTGGTGTACATGCACCTAGATTATCTCTAGTTCAACTATAGAGATTGCATGCAATGTGCACTTGTCTTTAGCTAGTTAACTTGAGCACTTTACATGCACATAGTTAGCCTTAATTAGCTTTAGTTACACTCTATATATTGCATGAATGTTCATGTTATTTTATCTAGTTAACTCGAGTGCTTACATGTGATGTGAACTTGGCTTACTTAGTTAACTCTAGTGCTTGCATGTGGTGCATGTGCACATTAGTAGAACATAAAGCACACTTAACTTTAGATAACTTTAACTATCCATATTTAGTGCATGTACAAATGAGCTTAACTCAGTTGCTTTTATGTATTGATTCCAAAAAGTAATATTGATGAATTAATTTCATTATTTTCTCCATTCTTGCTCACTCCTTCGTTCTCCGGAAATTTTGTTCATTATTTTGCAAATCTAGATCTTTATGTCTCAAAATATCACACAAATAGCCAATGAATACATATTCCCATATATTTAACTATCAATTACGAGTTGAAATTTCAATAATTTCTAACTGTCCTCATCTGCTATATCTTCTATTCCTGAAGTTATTTTTATAGTCGAATAATTGACAAAATTTATGGAATGGAGAGTAAGAGCGTTGATAACTAGAAATGCTCCTAGAAACAAATACACTTTACTCTTGATCACTTTCCACACATCCCGTGAGAGTAGCGAGATAAATATAATTACGCAAGTGCACCCACTTAAGAAATATGTAATTGGAGGAGGATATGCATAGCCCATTTTCGAAGGATACACTAGAAAATCTTAGATTCTTGCACTCAGTGCTCACCATATGAGAAATGTGTGCTTTTAAATTGGAAGTGTCTTTTGTTCGACGGAACGAGAGCTGATGGGATAGCTCTGAAACAACTCTCTCCAGCGACCTGTGTGGCTTTCCAAGTAGGAGGTGGACCTCACACCCCTGCCTTTGCCACCTCCCTTCCTTCACCACCTCCCCCTCCACTCTGCCAGCCTGCACGCTTAAAATTTAAATTTTTAATATTCATTCCCTGCGTTCATTTAACTACATTGTAGAGCCCTGTTTGCTTCATTAGCTGGTGGAGTCCCATGGAAGATTTGCACAACTTCAAATTTGGACAGATTATGGTATACAAGAGGATTTTTCATTCAGCCTTTACTAAAGCAGGGGAATATTCCATAGTGAGAAAATTCCGTGACAGAAAATCAAGATTTAGAAGTTGGGAGCAGCCATGGCGGAAGAGCGCTTCATGTCAACATGCGATTTATGTTCATCTTCTTCTTATTTTTCTATTTATTCACCTGATTCGACAGTCTCTTCGGCTTCCTCGGACGACATGACGGACAACGACAATTCTTCATGGGGTTTCTTGCCTCCACTGATGCCCCATGGCAATGGTGGCCCTCTCTTCTATATGAATTCTCTCAGTGACATCCTACCTTCTCGCAAGTAAGTGTAATGGCAACCATGTATTCATTTAGAAAATTTCTCTGTCTTCATTTCAAACCAAGGTTGCAGGGATTAATTTTTGTGTTTGTTTGACTAATTTGCAGGAGGGGTTTGTCCAATTATTTCACCGGCAAGTCACAGTCATTTAAGTCTCTTGCAAATGTGAAATGCGTGGAAGAGCTGGCCAAGCCAATGAAGAAGATCAAGAGTTGTGATAGTTGGGAATCGATGATAAAATCATCATATGATAATCAGAGCTTTTGATCACCAATACTCTTAGCAGGCTCAGCCATATCCATGAAAACACCTTGTAAGTCTTCTTCTGGGTTCAAGATTGGCAAGAAAAATGGTCGTTTAATTACCACGAAATCATAAAAGCTACCACTATCACCTCCTCAACAAATAACAAGGATTGGTGGGCAGTAGACAATACACTAATTTGAGAGCCCTACAGAACAATGCATGTTGAACACTGGATAATACTCAACATGGGCTCCAGAAACTTCTCAAGCCCTGACGGTTCTTGATCCATGGGTGAACAAAGCCCTTTTTTCCCTTATTACTATTAGTCAAGAAATTCATCAAATGTTCGTCTTGTGGGATACCCAACACAGCTAATTCTGATTTCCTCCATAACACCTCCACAACGTAGTTGTTGTAGTTGTCACAAGACATTTTGATTCTAAAAAATGTTGGGCTTCAGTAAATTGTTTGTTTTAACACATCTTATGTAATGAGGTTGTGAGGGTCTGGTTATTTAGGAAATTTGCAGAGGTGAGATATGTGGTATTATTTGTATTAGTGTGAGGTTGTATTCTTGAGTCTACATTTCTAGTCATGTTGCATCTTGACGAACATTCTAGAAGCTACCATGAGACACAATCACAGGTTCCTATATTTCGTCAATACTTTGTGTATTTGCATGGTGAATGTAATGTGGGTTGCTCTAGTTGTTTTCACTATGATTCTGTCATGTAAGTTAGCTATCCATATAAATTCCTAAGCATGATATAATTTAGTTTGGACTCCTTGAATACTTCATTTGCGATGCATATTGATTTATATGCATATTCATGTGAGTTGATATTTTAAAATTATACCTACAACAATGTATTACTAAATTGTTTGAAAATATCATCACTATAAACTTCAATACAATCCCACTCGCTTTAAGATTTCACAAATTAGGTTAGAATTAAAAGCCACCATCCTTGAAATTCTTGAGAATTCAATCAAAACCCTAACTTAAAGGCACATCCAAGCCTAACATTCAACCTTAGATGCTTCCTCCAGTAAAGGTCCAAATAGAGACAATAATTCACATCACACACCCATTCAAACACAGGCATTTATCAAGAAAAATATGCAGCGTGATTTAACACCCAAAGAATAATCTTCACCAATGTTTAAAAAGGAAACATAATGTTCCAAATTAAGTGGCCCTCCCATTATTCCCCTTTCATGAATTCCTCCTGGCTTTTCTTGCATACACAAAAGAAATTAATGCTTCCATTTTCTAGTTTATTTTTTAAAATTTTTTTTTTTCTGTAGGTGCTAGAAAATGATTTTGCAGTGCCTATAGGAAAAGAAAATTAGTTTTTTTTCCTGTAGGCACTGGAAAATGGTTTTCTAGTGCCTATAGTATTTTTTTTTTATATCAAATTTCTTTTCTTGATCAGAATTGGATCATGGACCACAATGATAGCTCAAAATTCAAAGTGCTCGGAAGAGTGTCAAACCTAAAAGTACGGAAAGGTCTCGTCACTGCAATTCTGGCACCGCAAATGGTTCTCAAAACTGAGGTTGTATGCAGAAGTTATTGAGGTTTGAAATCGTCCAATAAACTCCAAAAATTGACCTTTGACTCAAATTGACGTTATGGAAAAATTTTGTAAAAAAAATATATATTTTGCAAAATAATTTTTATATTAAAATTTGGAGGGCCTATTAGCAGGCACCACGTGGCTTTCTCGGAGGCTACCATGTGGCCCCAGGCCAGAGTCGAAGTGGGGTGAAAATTTTTATGGAGTCCACAGGTTTTGAACCCTGGACCTCCCTCCATGTGCAAGAGCGCTCGACCAACCGAGCTATGGGTGTTACTTAACTTGTATGGTTGACAGGTTATATTTAAAGTTTATAAAACTTTGTATTGGTAGCAAAGGGGGCCAGCCCCTTATAGACAGCCCCCACCTCACATCACAATCTGCATGCCCTTACACTCGCGACTAGGTGCTAACCCCATTGGTTAGTCATATCCATCCACAGACCTCGGCCTTCTGACCACAAATATTGTAGCATTAAAATTTACAATTACGACGAGCAGCTACTCCAGCAACTTCAAACGAGGTCCATGTGACCACTCTATACTTACCATTTAAATGCCATGGTTGTTGTGACAATTATGGCGCGATTTAAAAGGAAGTTAGAGAGGAGGTCCATGTGACCCCGCCTCCATAAAATTTATTGTAACCTTTAATGTTAATGCCAGATTTGGGTGCGATTCCGAAAATTTTGGCGGACTTTCCAAGTTTAGCACTCCTAACGACAGTTACTCCACATTTAGTGGGGTTTTTGGGGGACATTGGGTAGTTTTCTTGGAGAAGCCATAACTCCCTAATTATTGAACTGAATTGAGTGAAAAAATAGTCAATTTTGGATATTTTAGCCATTCTAGGAAGTTTGGCATAGGTTTCAGGTCAAAAAGAGGTCATCTGCAGAGGTTTTAGCTTTGATTAAGATGAAGGATCCATCAAGGCCATCATGAAGAAGGCAGTGTACTAGGCTTTATTTATTTGTTTTAGGTAAATGAATAGTCATATTTGGCTAATTCATATCTTATGAATCTGATGATATGGTTTTTAGAGCCTGTAGAGAACTTTAGAAAGCTAAAAAGCTTCAGTAGAGTTCCAGGTGCCATTAGTGCCAGCTTTTGCCACCATCATTGTAGGGCCTAGCCAGGGGAGCTAAAGGCCATTTGTAGCAAACCAGTAGTCATTATTGAATTTAAACATAATTATGAATCCAATGATAGAAGTTTTAGAAAGTTTTGAGGACTTCTAGAGGTCAAAAACCCAGCAGAGAAATTTTCAGTGACCTTAGTGCCAGGGGGTGCCGACAGGTGTTGGAGGTGAAATCAGAGCAACCAGAGGCCATTTCTGATGAATGAGTAGTCTAAATTGACTATCAGAAATTTTGGAACCAATGGAAGTGGTTTTAGAACATTTTGAGAACTTCTACATCTCAAGAAGCTGATGTGAAGATTTGGGAAGCCCTGGGCAAACCGTGGAGGATATCTTAGTTTGGGGATGCAGTGCTCGATTTGAGCAATTTATCAGTCGATATTTGGTGTTTGATGTGTGTTGGATATAGAAGTAGTGGTTTAAATGATAGAAACAGAATTCTGAAGGATTTTTTTCCATTTAGAAGCTCAGAGTAGCTCAGAGCACCGATAGAAGGAATTGTGTCAAAGGGAGCCTAAAGCTGTTTGCAGAATTTGGACATCCATTAGAGGGATATTAAATGGTATTCTCAGCCCTTTGTATCATTTTAGTATTCATTGGTGTTAATTGTGAAACTTGTAAAAAATAATTCTTACCATAATCCCAAAGAGCCGTGTCATGATGACAAAGCTCAAAGGAGACATAACCCACGAGATTGGGATGAACTCCTAGATTAATTTTTCTGTTGTGTTTAAATTTTTTATTGCTGCATTGTGTTGCTGATATACATGTTAAATTTCAACAAGAACAAATGAACTTAATACACATAGATATGTTGGAACACCTAATCCTACATGGGTAGGTGTGGAATATGAAAATTCACAATGGAGTCCAAGTGACCTTGGAATGTGAAACCAAGAGTCACACCATTGTACTATAAATTTACATCTTTGTATAATGGAAAGTAATAAAGCCTCACGCTTATCCTTAATTGTGTTGAGTTCTCTTGTGTGTGTGTGCTCATCTTCCTCATACACCATGTGTGTGCTTCAACATGGTGTTTAACATGGTATCAGAGTGGGCGATTGCTGGCCCTGCTCCACTTTGAGTGAGCCATTTGTGTTTATGGCCTATGCATATCTGCAAAAATTGTTGGTTTTTTTGCAGCACTCAAGTGTTTGTAGCAGTCTTTTTGCCACATTCAGAAAGTGGTTTTGGAGAAGGAGCAGCATTCAGAAGAAGGAGCAGCATTCAGAAGAAAGAGCAGCATTCAGAAATCTGCTTTGAAGAAGAAGAAGCATTCAGAAATTGGTTTTGAAGGAAAGGCAGCACTGCCCATCTGAAGGTTTTCATTCTCATTTGTCCTGCAATTTCTGCATTTTAAATTCTACATTTTCTTGTTGCTGGGCTATTGAAAAAAATTCTAGGGTTTTCATTGAAAATTTCTGAGCTGCTGGACTACTGGAAAATTTCTGAGTTTTCTATTGCTGCTGGATTTGTTCTACTATACATTTGAAGAAAAAAAAATTCTGCTATGTATTTGAAAGAAAAATTATTCTGCCATTCTGCAAAGCCTTTCTCTCATCTTTTCTCTCTGCTATTATAAAAATAAAAAAAAATAAAAAAAAATTTAACTATTCTTGGCCTTTCGGCCTCCCTTTATCTCTGCAATCTACATACCAGCATTCCCATTCCGCTCTCAGCGCTCATTCCTTATCACTCCAATCCCCTTACAACATTTTTATTACGCCATCTCACTCGACCTGCAACTCTCGACTCACTCCCTCTCCCATTGCCATTCGGCCTTCCCATTTCTCTCACAGCAGCCACCCTCCTTTGCAACCGTCGCCTCTCCCCTGGTCTCACGGCGTCCACTCTGCAAACAATAGTCCACACATCTTACACACCGTTCCCTATGCACCTTTGCTACTCCGCCTACGACCCTTCTCATCCCTCACCCGCTGCAAAACAACGGCACCTCCCTCACCACACTCGCATCCCTACGCCTTCCCCTCGCTGTGCGCATTCACTCCACTGCTATATGCCATGGCTCTTCCCTCCCACCTTCCAGGTTTCAAAATAAGTCAGCATTTTTTTACTCACTCATTGTTATCTTCCCTACACGCTGTTCCCTATCCCTCCGCTGCACATAAAACAACCACTCACATTAACTCATAACGCCCTCCCTACGTTTCTATCCATACGTTGTCCCCGCCATACGCCTGCATTCTTCTCATACAAAATGCTTCCCGCTTAGTCTGGCGCATTAACCGACTCCCCTATCTACTCACGCATGGAACGCTCAACCCACTACGTCTCTGCAACCCGACCCCTCAGCTCCTACCCACGCCCGGCCCTCCCACTAAATGCTGCGCACGCCTCACTCTTACCCCCCGGTTCCAAACGCCCCTGCCACGACTTCAATACTGTAAACAATACACCCCCTCCATCTTACACTACCGCCTTTTTTTTTAAATTCGATTTATTAAATTTTAATCTATGTAATATCCCTTTCCATTTTAATTCCCTCCATTCCCATTTCAATAAATTAATAACCCTTTTTATAACCCCTATCCCTTTCTTAATTTATTTCCATTCCTATTATATTCCCTTTTCCCATATCTTATATATCCTCCTTTTAATATTCCCTCCCCACCCTCATAAGAATTTCTCTCTTCATTTTTTTAATTATCCCAATCCCTTTTAATTAACCCCTTCCCTTCCATTTTTAATAATGCCTTTTTAAATTCCCCATTTTTTAATTATTCCTTTTTTTTTTAATTAATTTTTAATAAAAAAAAAAAAAACAGCAGAGAGAGAGAGAAAGGAGAGAGTTATGAACAACAAAATTGAGGAAATGGCATAGAAGAAATTGAGTTTTACATTATATGATTTGTGGCATTGATTTGAAGGGTGACTTTTTGAAGAAATTGACATTTGAAGACAAGTTTGCCATCATTGAAAACAGCTCTTTGAAGAAAATTCAGCTGCCATAAAAAGATTCTTGCACGTGTTTTCAGCTACACATTTACACATATTTTGCAGAGATTTTGTATTGAACTCACATTGTGAGTGAATTTTCCTCTTCATTCATAGTTGGAATCAGTGAATTTGAGTTGTTGGATTGTTGATTGCCCTCCATCATTTGAGGAGCACACTTTGTATTTTGAGAATTCTTTGGAGTCATTTATATTTCTTGTTGCATCACATTGTAAACGGGTGCATTTTCGGTTGAAGCCGACACCCTTTCATTTTTTGAGCCTAAATTGTTAAAAATGGCTAAAATAAATGAGGCATTAGTGTTGTTGAATAACCTCATTCATTCCAATGTTGATGATATGATAAAAATGAGCAAGGATGCTCTTTGTAATATTCAGACTTGTTTACAAGATGCACAAGAGAAGATTGAGTTTTTGCAGTTGGAATCGCAGCTCCAGCAAGATGAACTTCAGCAAAAGAGTCACCATTCTGAACCTGTTTCTGTTCAGAAGATTGTGAAAGACTCTCATCAGAAGAAAGAAGATAAAGTTGCAGATGATTCACATTCAGTGCCTTGTACTAGAGCAGATGTACATGCAAATGCAGCAGCTCAACCTGCACTTCTCAAGCCCATCATCAGACCTTGGGAAGAGCTTGTCCACAACAAGCACCGAACTGGTCTTGGATATGACAAGGATGTGTCCTTTCATATTCCAGACTACACCAAGCCCATCATATTTCAAAGTGCCGGATTCATGTATGACAGTTCACCTGCAGCTGTTCCAGATCCTGTTCCACTTCCACAACAGATTGAGAAATGCCAACATTGTGATCGAGTTGGCCATATGAAAGATCACTGTTTTGATCTTCATCCATGCAAGCACTGTGGTCGGCACACTCATTCTTCAGACAGATGCTTCAGACACAAGCCTCCTGCAAGAACCAAGATTCATCTTGGATGGATCGCTTCTTGGAAATGGGCATCAGTAGCCAAGAAGATGTTTACGACACATGTTATAACTGGTTCACAGATATTGAGCAAACTTGTAGTTGAGTTTTCGCCATCATCTCACCTTGTCCTTGACAGGGGGGAAAATGGTGGTCATGTACAAGCTTCGACGACAGATCAAGCGAGCCTGAGCCACAATCTCTCATTCCATGTTCAGAGTTGTAGCCAACAGTTCAAGCGAGCCTGAGCCACAATTCGTCATTTCGGATTCAGAGATGTAGCCAGAGATACGGATGCCCATGAGCATACCTTCGGTTGGTGGATAACCTAAAACCATCATTTTCGGTTGGTGGATAACCTAAAACCATCATCTTTGGTTGGTGGATAACCTAAAACCATCATTTTCGGTTGATGGATAACCTAAAACCATCATCTTTGGTTGGTGGACAACCTAAAACCACCACAGGTAGTAGACCTCCCTTCTTTTAGGTCGAAGGTCTCCCTTTTTTATGAGGGACAATTCCTCTAGCAGAAGCTTTTAGCTTCTTGCCAGTTTTGGAAGAGTTCCGGGAACTGCAACAAGTTTTGCGTTCCAGTGTTTTTGGTCATCCTAAAACCACCTCTTTTTTCCAACATTTCAGAGAGTTGATTCAGCCCAAGTGCTGCCATGTATACTTTGCAGATTTGTATTACAACTCTTTTCTTGGACTCACACATACCCCTTCGGATTAAAGGGGGATGTTGGAACACCTAATCCTACATGGGTAGGTGTGGAATATGAAAAGTCACAATGGAGTCCAAGTGACCTTGGAATGTGAAACCAAGAGTCACACCATTGTACTATAAATGTACATCTTTGTATAATGGAAAATAAGAAAGCCTCACGCTTATCCTTAATTGTGTTGAGTTCTCTTGTGTGTGTGTGCTCATCTTCCTCATACACCATGTGTGTGCTTCAACATGGTGTTTAACAAAATAGTTAAAAATTCATACAGCACTTTCAAGCACAAATTCCGCAAAATTGTCAAGTTCAAGCTAGATCATTTAATTGTTAAACTGAGTGGGAGGTTCTTTCAATACATACAAGTTATCCAGACCATTTTCAGCTCAGGTTGGTATTGGAGCAGGTTGCTTGATTGACATAGCAAGCTATTGCTTAAGATTTTGATTGCATATCTTTAAAGGTGTTTATACAGTGTAAAAGATCGATTGTTTTACTATTTCCAAACTGACCGTTGTTTGAGTTTGCTGTGTTAGCCCCCCTATGAATTTCTTGACAAGCAAGCAGGGGGCTATATTGTTTTGGGATCCTTCAAGGAATGCCTTTTCCCTGAAAACTCATCATCCTTGAAGTCTCTTAATGCTTTGCCTTATATAACTTTTCCTCTGCTACCTCCCACTTCAAGAGGCCTATTTTTGCCCGTATACCCCTGCAAAATGTCCCTTTTCCAACCCCTTTTCCCCTTTATTAAAGCTCCCCTCTTTCTCCCCAAAATCCCCCCCCAAATCCTTCTAAACATGCTCGAAATCCCCTCTAAACCCTCCATGTAACCTCTGTTTGGTCTAAGGCCCCTTTTCCTATCTATCGTTACCTTTCCTTGGCTCGAAAATGCATTAAAAATGAGTGAAAAAATATATATTTCATATATGGGCCCTAGCCCCCTTAGGCCTAGCCCCCACACCCTTTTCCTCCACGTGACCCGACGCTGGAACCACCCGCTAGCCTGAAAGGTGCTTGCCGTATTTGGATATCAGACACAATTTCAACCATTGATCTTTGCAGATCGCACGACGATCGTTAAGCCCGCAACATCCGTGCTTCCCCGTTCAAACTCCTGATCGTGCCATCGCTGTCCATTCACACGCAGATCCGACGGTTCGGAGTTTACCCACCCCAGTGGTCCCCATACACTGTTCACGAAACCAGCCGGTTTCCATCGCACCACCTTCGAGGGTAGGCAGTATTTCCCGATCGGCCAACGATTCCATACATCGTATGCCGCGTGTCCCCACGTACGGCTCCAAAGTCGCCCTCCATCGTGCGTTATCGTTCGATCGCAGATGCCGAGTGATATCCCTGTGTGCCTTCCGATCTGCCATCTCCCATCCAATGGTTGTCGCTCCACGAAGCTACGTGAGGTTTAACTCGAGGCTATCGTACCCGGTCCCACCATCCGTCGCCCTCCGTTGTGTCTCCAACCGTCGATCTCCTCTTGAGATCGGATGGCCCAGATTTGATTGCCCACAGTTGACTGTTCCACCATCACCCGGTCTCGCCACGTCACCCCCACATGTATCTGCCGTACATCCTCCCGTCCCGTTGCATATATTCGTTCAAAGGTCGATTTTTTAAGGTTTTTCCATTTAAAATTCCTCTGAGCTCCGCTGAGTTTCACCAAGGCATCCCTCCATAATTCCTCTGCATTTTTTCACTGTTTCACCACCTACACATCCATTTTCGCCGTCCCCGCTGCACCCACCACCTCCGTACGTGTTCTTTCATGACAATTGTTTTGGTTTTGCAGGTTTATGAGTGGCGGAAAACTGCCATGTTCCTCAGTCTCTGTTACAGTGACAGAGAACACAAGAGGGATCAGATGCAGAGATTGAATTAATTAAGCAAAGCCCAGGAAATTTTAGACATGACGTCATTTAAGGAACAAGGTTTAAAATCTGTACAATCTTCCCAGGGCCATTTAAAACACAAATTTCACTATCAAATATTTAAATGGAGCAGCCAAGAGCTTAAGGCATGCAAACGAAGATATTTAAGCCTTATGCTCAGAGATTTAAAGGTAAAGCATTAGATTGAAGACCCATGGATCGCGTAGAAGGTACAACACATAGAAATCAATGCATATCCGAGTTTCTATAGCAGCAGAATGTTTTTACTCCATAAAGGACAAAGCGCCCATGCAATTTTTATTCTACACCGTGTTCCTGAAGAAATTTCCACCCTGACAATAATCCATATCCACCAGAGCATTCGTTTCATGAGTATGGCAGACCCCTTAGCCATTTCTTTACATTTTGTTTATTCATCAAAGTACTGCAGAGCACCGCAGCCAAAATGCATCAAAGTCATATCAAAAGTAAATAGAGTCCTGAAGAAGACTACTTTTTCATCCAAAAGTGACAGGAATTGAATGCTCAGGATTTAAATAGAATGGGCTTCAGCCTCGTTCTTTTCAGAAGTTTTAATACTGCATTTAGTTCTTCACCTACCTCTTCTTCTTCTCTTCAGCTATAAAACTCATGAGAAAATATTGTAAAGGTTGTTGATCGGTTATCAGTGAATTGCAAGTTGTTTCTCTTGAGACAAGTTCTCTGTGTAAATTGTAAGATAGACTAAGGAAGGTTCATCAGGTTGAATATCAAGATATAAGCTATGTTGTACTTGATTGGTGTTGTTCTTAACATGAAAAGCACATTTCTTTGGATCCTGATCTAAAGTTGTGGTGATGTTTTTCTGTCTGTGTGTTTTACTTCATTTCATTTCATTTCATTTCTTTTGGCTTGCATTAGAAATCTGGTATACGATTTACCCTTATTAGGTACCCTATGCTTCTTCTCTCCTTGCCTTTTACGTTTTATGCTTTATGTGTTATCTAAGAAGTAGTTTCAATTGATTTAACCAGTGTAGTGGATGTTATTGCCTGCTAGCTGATGTATGAATTAATGAATCTGTTTCTTAGATGTTCTTGTTAGGATTTAATTGGATGAATTGAGAACTGTATTGGGAGGATTAGAACTTAGTCTCTACCTCACTAGGATCTTTCCATCTCAATTAACCTTTCTAAGATCCATTAAGTTACACCTTTGAGAGTGGCCTCTGAGTATGTCCAAGCAGGTTTGGAGTTAAATGACCTCTGACCTAATCTATAGACAAAATATTGGTTTCCTCTCCTCCTTTCACTTTCTTTACTTATTATTCCATTTCACCCATCATCTTTAGGATCCAAGGCTTTAGATGACTAGCCCAACTGAAAGCGTGCATGTTGATTAGCAAGTAAATCCTTTCCTGACTCCATTGCCCAATGGACTTGATGTTTTCTTGATTCATCTCTCCTTTGCCTAAATTCCTATTTTCTCATCCTTGTCTCATATTGGACCCTTCTATTCTGATTTCCAACAACCAAACATAAACAATCAAACAAAAAACCTTGTGCCTATAATTAGCCTAACATCTTAAATTCAAGCCTCAAAGACATACACCTTTGCCTATCATAGAGAGATCCCTCTCTGGACCTAGGAGGGCTAGATCCTAAGGTCTGAGAGTGGTTCTGATGTTGTCTCATCTTTTGGTCTTGACAATCAGGCCAAAACATTGGAATCCCGACATAATGGTGACTCCGCTGGGGATTTCTGAATATTTTCCATCCTACTACATCACAAAGCCTCAGAAAAACCCAAAATCTCTGGTTAGGTTGGCAGTAAAACACTTATACTTACCTTCCACTTACCTCTTGTTGTGTTTTACCCCATACTCTTAGACAGAGTCTGGAAAGGGCCAAGTAGCCTTCGGATCTTATCCTCTTTCAGAGGTGACATATCTGGTAAATGCCCTCCTATTCAATCTCTGGTTACAGTTTGCTGTGTTTTCAGGATATCCTTGAAAAGGGATATTTCATAAGCACTGTGGTGGACAATGTTCCCCTTAGATATACCCTAAACCTTCCACCTGGCGACTCCATAGCTCCTCAAAGATAAAAGAATCCACTGGTGATCAGTAGGCCTGCTGATTAACTTGGTTTCACATAAGACTCCACTGGGAGACCAGCCTCCATAAAAACACCAGCCACAATAGAAGTAACCAGTAGGGTTAAGCTCTTTGTTGGAAAACAACATTCTGGCTTCAAGGAACATTTATACAAGAGCTTACCCTAACCCAAACCCACCTGAAATAGTTGATAACCCTGAGATCATCCTCAAGAAATCACCTATACTTAGAAGGTAAACTATTTCAAGCCATATCTATAGAGCTAACTCTGCACCGGAAGACCTTACATCTCTATCACACTTTTACCCTGACCTAGACCTACCTAACAGATTACCTAGAACTAGGTCATTCAATGTTTTAGATCAGCCAGACCTTGAGCTTCCTGTTTCACCATCTCATAGTGGTCAACACATTAGGGACAGAGAAACTCCCCCATCTACACCTCCAGATATTCAGTTCATTCAAAACTTGGGGCTCTGTCACCCTAGATCTTCTCAACAAATTTCTGCCAGTCCTAATATCCCTGTCATCCATATACCAGCTGCTCAAGCCAATCCTGTACCTCATCAGAACATCATAATGGCAGCCTGGTATGCACCCCTAGTTTTACCTCAGCCTCTAGTACCCCTACCAAATGATTATCAATCAAAGATCCCACACTTCCCTGCCAAAGAGACGTGACAAATTCTCAACAACATGTATATAAGATGGAAGACTCTTTTGACTACATGGAAATTGATGATGAAACAGTCAAAATGAGAATTTTTGCCCAGAGTTTGGGAGGGGATGTAAAGAAATGGTTTAAAAACCTGCCTCCAGGCAGTATCTGAGATCTTCTTGCTTTATATCAGACCTTTCTTAACAAGTGGGAAGTTAAAGCTAACCCTCGCCAACTCCTATCAGAATACATGAACATCAAAATAAATGTAGGACAAAGTGTCCATGATTACTCCACAAGATTTAATAGCATTTACAATGCACTTCCTCCACATATGAAACCTCCCCAAGGTATGGCCCTAATGAAATACCCTGAAGGCTTTGATGCTGACATGGCCTACCAGCTTAGGGAGAAGGATTATACTACGCTGGAAGATATGCAAAAAGGAGCAATAAGTGTAGAGGCAAATTTGATTGAGAAAAAAGCTAGACTGAGAGCTGAAAAGAGGGTAACATATAGAGATGACAATATAGTCTCCACATCTGATCCAAATTATGATATACTGTCTAAAAATGTGGAAAAAATCCAACAAATGGTGGAGAATATGGTTGTCACAGTGGGTAACCAAAATAGAAACCAAAACCAGAACCAAAACTTTAGAAGAAACAACAACACCCCCAACAGACAAAAAAAATCAGATCAACAAGTTATTCCCCCATTCAAAAAATTTCTTGATGAAGAAGAGGGAATCATAGAAGAGTCTGAAGGGAATGCAATAAAATTATTTGAAACAAAGGACTCAATCCATAGCTGTTATTCAGAGGAAGATCAACCCTCACCTTCGTATTGGGACGAGGAAAGATTAGAATCTGAAGACTACAGACTTGGATTTGAAAATGCTATTATGTAGGTCAGGGAACAATATGAACTTAGGAGCAAAAAGAGCCAAGACAATTCCAGAGCTAAGAATTCTGAGGTGACCATCAAGAAAAGGCTTGACAAATCTTCTAAACTAACTACCGGAAGTAACAAATCAGCAGCTGAGAGTTCTGAGAAAAACAAGGGAAAGGACAACCAAAATGCTGAAAAACAAAGCCAACCCACTAGTAGCACTGGCACTACAGTTGGTGCTCCTGATACAATAGCCCCTTACCCTGTACATAGTGAGAAATCACAAAATGACTCAGCCACCAAGGTGGTGGCTAACAAAATGGAGTTTAGCATTCCAAAGAGCCATTCCACTTTCAATCTTGAGAGTGAGATTGCAAAAATTAAAATCTCTGTTCCACTTTCTGAGCTGGCCACTCAAGATGTATATAAAGGCCAAATTTTGAAATCCTTGAATTTAGGGGAAAAAAATGATACTGTAAATCTGAATGATGATCAACCAGCCCTCCTTTTTGGTTTCCTCCTTCACAAGATTCTTCGATGAAGATATGAAGTGTGACTTTATTATATTGAAGGACATGGTGCAGACCCTGTTTGAGGATGGAAGAGAAAGCACTAAGCTTCATGAGAAATTGCTTGCCATGAAGCAAGAGAAGGAAGAAATTCTTCAAATATTTCATGATATGGAGATGCAGCTCCATCAAGCCCAAGAGGCTTTGACCAAGAACATGCATGAGGAAAAGGTAATCCACTCTAATTTTTCTTCAGTTTCCTCTTTAGAAAGGTGTGATGGTTCTTTCGAAAATCATACGAGAGGTATAGGGTCCAGGTTAATGATTAAAATGGGCTATGAAGGCAAGGGTTTAGGAAAGCATGCACAAGGCATGGCTGAACCCCTTTTTGTTGAGGAACGACCCAATTATATTGGTCTTGGTTATGTGCAAGTTAATGGAAAAGACTCCCAAGCCATGAAGGCACATGAGGCTACTTTAAAGAGAACTTTTGTTCCAAGTTCTAAGATGCAAATATGTCAAATTTGTTTCAAAGATGATTTCCATTGCTTTAATCCTTTGTTGCAGCAAGAACATGGTAGACATGTAGCTTGTGACAAGCATGCAATTTTAGATGGTTTTCAAGATAAGAACAATGATATTAGTCTGCAAATGAAAGCTGGAGCCTTTACTAGTTCATATTCTCATGAAGGCAAAAATGATAAACATGCAAAGAAGCAAAAGAGGTATAAATCTTCCCATGATCAATTTGATAATGTTTCTACAAGCCATGATAAATTTTTATTCTTAAATGGAAGAAATATTTGTTGTACATATTGTGGCCGCTTTAACGATGATGTTTCAAGATGCTGGATGAGGAAGAAAGCATACAAGAAGCAGATGAGGCAAAGAAAACTTTCAAAGAAGGTAGATAAGATTTGCACATATTTCCAGAAGAGGGGCATGTTATTTCCCATTTTTGGACTTTGCATCCAACTAGTCATCCCAAGCACATGCAACAAGAGGGCAAAAAGACTGGCGAAGGTGGAACCAAGGATTCCATTATTGATGTGAAAATGGAAGTTTCACATAAGAAAGAGTTGCAGTAGCAAAAGTCGCCATGGAAGTGGCTTGGTAAGAAGTGGATGGACTTCCTAACATGGTAAAACATACTCTTTTGTACATATGCAAATTTCAATTGTATGCATGTATTTTATGTCGTAATCTCTCATTTTTTTGAGCCACCTTGGATCATTGATCAAGGCAGCGATGTTCAGTTTCCTTCTGTAAATTTCTCGCTAGAAATTTTCTGAGTGAGTGTAAGAAAGACAGTTCTTGACAGGAGGATAAGCGCATTGAGGAAGGGAAGTGTGAATTTATTTTTAGTTGTGGTTCAAAGTCACTAGCCATGCAAGGAAAGTGTTTGGAGGCTGAAGTGAAGAGGGTGTTGTACTCTCATCTACTTTATAGATCAGTATATGAGTCTTTGGGGTCCAAAATATTCCCAGTTGGGAGGTGTGATCAGAACTGGATCATGGACCAAAATGATAGCTCAAAATTCAAAGTTCTCGAAATAGTGTCAAACCTGAATGACCAAAAAGGTCTCATTGCTGCGATTCTAGCGCCCTGAACAATTCTAAAAAATGAGGTTGTATGCACAATTTATTGAGGTTTGAAATCATCCAATAAACTCCAAAAATTAACCTTTGACTCAGTTTGACCTTATGGAAAAATTTTGTAAAAAAAATATTTTGCAAAATTATTTTTATATTAAAGTTTGGAGGGCCTATCAACGAGCGCCACGTGGCCTGCCCAGAGGCTGCCACGTGGCCCCAGGTCAGAGTCAAAGTGGGGTGAAATTTTTTATGGAGTCCATGAGTTTCGAACCCCAGACCTCCCTCCGCGTGCAAGAGCGCTTGACCAACCAGGCTACAGGTGTTACTTAACCTGTATGGTTGACAGGTTATATTTAAATTTTATAAAACTTGGTATTGGTGACAAAGGGGGCCAACCCCCACCGAACAACACAGTCGACATGCCCTTATGCTCGTGACCAGTTACTAACCCCGGCAGTTAGTCTTATCCGTCTGCAAACCTCAGCCTTGTCACCACAAGCATTGCAGCATTAAAATTTACAGTTATGATGGGCGGCTACTCCAATGGCTTCAAACGAGGTCCATGTGACCACTTCGAACTTAACATTTAAATGCCACGAATGTTCTGACAATTATGGCGTGTTTTAAAAGGTGGTTAGAGTGGAGGTCCATGTGACCCCGCATCCATAACATTTACTGTAACCATTAACATTAATTCCATATTTTGGCGTGGTTCTGACAATTTCGGTGGACTTGGCAAGTTTAGCACTCCTAACTGCAATGACACCACATTTAGTTGGGTTTTGGGGGGACATTGGGTATTTTTCTAGAAGAAGCCATAACTCCCTCATTATTGAACCAAATTGAGTTCAAAAATAATCAATTATGGCTATTTTTACATTCTAATCAGTTTGGCACAAGTTTCAGGTCGAATAGAGGTCATCTTCAGAGGTTTTAGCTTCGAGGAAGATGAAGGAGCCATCAGGACCATCATGGGGAAGATAGTGTATTGGGCTTTATTTATCTGTTTTGGGCAAATGAATAGTCATATTTGGTTAATTCATACCTTATAAATATGACGATATGGTTTTCAGATTCTGTAGAAAACTTTAGAAAGCCAAAAATATTCAGTATAGTTCTAGGGGCCATTAATGCTAGCTTTTGCCAGCAGTAGTGCAGGGCCTAGCCAGGGGAGATAGAGGTCATTTGTAGTGAACCAGTAGTAATTATTTAATTTAAAAATAATTTTGAATCTAATGAAATATTTTTCAGAAAGTTGTGAGGACTTCTAGAGGTTGAAAACCCATCAGAAGAGTTTACAGTGACCCTAGTGTCAGGGGGTGCCAACAAGTGTTGGAGGCGAAACCAGAGCAACTGGAGGCCATTTCCGATGAATGAATAGTCTAAATTGACTATTTCAGACATTTTGAAACCAATGGAAGTGGTTTCAGAACATTTTTAGAACTTTTGTAGCTCAAGAAGCTAATTTTAAGATTTGGGCAGCCTTGGGAAAACCGTGGAGGATAGCCTAGTTTGGGGATGTAGTGCTCGATTTGAGAAATTTATCAGTCGATATTTGGTGTCTGATGTGTGTTGGATATAGAAGTAGTGGATTAAGTGATAGAAACATAATTCTATAGGATTTTGTGCCATTTAGAAGTTCAGAGTAGCTTAGAGCACCGAGAGAAGGAATTGTGTTAAAGGGAGCCTAAAGCTGTTTTCAGAATTTGGACTGCCATTAGAGAGATATTAAATGGTATTCTCAACCCTTTGTATCATTTTAGTATTCATTTGTGTTAAGTGTGGAACTTGTAAAAAATAATTCGTACCATAATCCTAAAGAGCCGAGTCATGATGACAAAGCTCAAAGGAGACGTAGCCCACGAGATTGGGGTGAACTCCTAGATGAATTTTGCTGTTGTGTTTAAATGTTTTATTGCTGCATTATGTTGCTGATATACATGTTAAAATTTCAGCAAGAACATATGAACTTAATACAAATAAACAATTAAAAATTAATACACCACTTTCAAGCATATATTCCGCAAAATTTTCAAGTTAAAGCTAGATCATTTAATTGTTAAACAGAGTGGGAGGTTCTTGAAATACATACAAGTTATCTAGACCATTTTCAGATCATTGCTAGAACCAAACACATAGATATTATGTATCATTTTTGTAAGGAAAACGGTTGTTGCAAAAGAACTGGCATTTGATTTTTGTATTTCAGAGGATATAGATGTTGACATATTTTGATGTGCCAATTTTTTATCATGTAGAAGATTGGTCAATTTGCAGCATAGTAAAAATGCATGATTGAAACTTATGGCAGTCACTAGCAAAATTAATAATGCTAACTAATCAATAATAGTTTGATATCTAAAGATAATTGTCTATTATATGAGTTGAACAATAGTTAGAGGAGGTTATAATTACATTTTCTAGGTCTTTTCTTTACCATTTAGGTTTTGGAATGATATATATGTGAGATGATTAGTAAGAATGTTTTGGTTGAACATTTATTTATGAAGGTTTTAAAGTTTAGTAAGAGATTATGCTTTTTTTTAAGTTCTGTTTTTATATAATTCATGTTTGGAATGAGATGGATGTGGGATGATTGGCAAGATATTTAGGTTGGAGATTTATATGAAGGTTTTAAGTTTAGTGAGAGATTGTATATTTATATATTAAGCAATTTAATTTTGAATGATATGGGTGGAATGATGAATAAGATGTTTTGGTTGGAAATTTATTTATAAAGGTTAGAATTTTGAGTTTCATATTATATATGTTTTGCTTGCAATGTAAGTATTTTTGAAGGTTTATATATCCTCTTCATCAATGTTGGATTTTTTTTGTTATTTTATTCTTTGAACCATTTTGAGTGTTTATAATTTTTGTTACATTTATTACTTAATTGTGTTACATATTACATATTTTTTAATCAAATTAAGAAACAATTTATAAAAAATTTAAAATTTATTCCAAAATGTTGGAATTTCCAATATCCATATCTCCTCTAATCCTTTGTTCGAAACTATATTTCATCAAAAAATTTTAAGGGGCATTCATCAAGATTTTTCCCATGGTGACATTGCATATACCAATCACTTAATTTGTTGTTATAAATTAATTCTCATCAATGCATTTTTAGTGGCACTTGCTAGACTTTTTCCATATTATTCCATAAGTTCCACCTAGATAATCAAATTATAATGTGTACTAATTGAGATGATCGAATTTATGATTTCTGCTTGAAATCTTCCCAGGAAGCAAAACCACCTTTCTGCTTGAAATTAGACACACAAACACCCAAATTAGACGAATTTCTGATTTCTTCTTGAAATCTTCCCATGGAAGCATAGGGAAAACAAGTGGGAAAAATTATTCCCTCCATACTACATTTATTGTGAAGTTGGATGAAGAAATTTATCAGGCCTGCCACTATTCCCACTTCACCTTTTGCGGGCCTTCTGTAGGTTGCTCTTCCTAACCCGAAATCCACATTTTTAAAACCAAATTTTGTAATGTCCAAAACAAGAAGGGAAGCCACCATCAAAGTCAAATTTACAAATATTCTCAAATTTTCATTTCGATGTTTGTGTGTCTTTTGAAAACCACCTTTAACGTTGGATATTAAAGCCACAAGTTAGTAAAATTCATTGATCCAAGGCTGTCTAATTTGTTATGGTCCAGAAAGGGGTTAGATTAGAGAATGGATATATGCTTTAGTCTGATTAAAACTTACATTTGAACACAAAATGGAAGTTCATATTGCATGTAATTTGTTTCAAAATAGTTGATCACCTTTGTTGGCAGTATGATTGCAAATAACCAAAACAGATTCACAACTACTTCATGTTGAAAGGGTAACTAAAATTAATAGATTTTGGATTTTTAACTCTATTGATAAAGTCATATGGTTTCCTTACATGCATGGATAGATAGGTTAAAAGCCATTTTGATGTAATAATGTTTTAGCATGTTAATTTCTAAGGGATGGTAACTACATCCATTTTAGTATTATAAGTACTAGGTTTTTTCAAAAACAAATAAATGATCTTTGTAGGATGCTTTTATGTATGAAGGAAAATCCAGGCAGCATGCGTGAAAGGGGAATACTGGGAGGGCAACTTAATTTGGAACAGTATGTTTCCTTTTTAAACATTGGTGAAGATTATTCTTTGGGTGTTAAATCCTACCGCATATTTTTCTTGGTAAATGGCTGAGTTTGAATGGGTGTGTGATGTGAATTATTGTCTCTATTTGGACCTTTACTGGAGGAAGCATCTAAAGTTTAATGCTATGCTTGGATGTGCCTTTAAGTTGGGGTTTTGAATGAATTCTCAAGAATTTTAGGGATCATGGCTTGGAATTCTGACCTAATTTGTGAAATCTTAAAGCGAGTGGGATTGTATTGAAGTTTATAGTGATTTTTTTTTCAAACAGTTTAATTATACACTGCTGTAGGTATAATTTCAAAATATCAACTCACATGAATATGCATATAAATCAATATGCATCCCAAATGAAGTATTCAAGGAGTCCAAAATAAATTATATCATGCTTAGGAATTTATATGTATAGCTAGTACAAGATAGAAGTGAAAACAACTAGAGCAACCCACATTAAATTCACCATGAAAATTCACAAAGTATTGATGAAATATAGGAACTTGGGACTGTGTCTCATGGTAGCTTCCAGAATGTTCGTCAAGATGCAATGTTCGTCAAGATGCAATGTTCGTCAAGATGCAACACGACTAGTAATGTAGACTCAAGAATATAGCCTCACATTGACACAAATAATACCACATACCAGGGGTACAAATACCAGGACGGAGTATTGAGCAATGGGTTTGAAATCATTGAAGAGGGGATTGCACTATTTATTGATTCTAACAGTCTACGGAGTAAATCAACACCATAATCATCTATCAAGTGTAGGAGATGCATAATTAGTAACAAGAGCCACTCGAATGCAGAGCAAAGTAGATAAAAAAATTTGAATCTGAACACCCTGAGAAGAAATTAACACAAGAGCCCCAAGGATCTCAAACCCTCCACGGATTCGATTACAAAACCTGTTTCATATAAGCAAAGCCCCAAAATAAAATACATTATTATTATGTTACAACTTATAATCCCATAGTTGAAAAATTGCAGTCTTAAAAAAAAAAATGGCTGTCCACAAGTTAAACCCAGTATGCTTGATAACTATGAGAAACTCTTTTAGTTGAGAAAAATAAATTTGTTGCGAAGTTTTGTTCATGGTTTAAAAAATAGGAGGCACATTTGCAACCTCTACCACCATTAGAAATTCCAACATCCTTATCACATTCTACCAATAAAAGAAAGTTCCCATAGATTAACCTTATAAAATTTGGACTTGGTATCACATCGAGAAACTGTACAACATGTTTACATTTGCAATAAATATGTAAGCAGAGTAGAGCTTGCTAAAATTAAGACATGGAGGAGGGTTGATAAAAAACATTACCATTGAGATATTTTAATTTATCATTCCAAAATTTTCAAACTCAAAGAGATGAGCCAAGGAGAAATAAGTTCCATCTATTTCAGAGCAAAATCTCTGACCAGCAAACTCAAAATATCTGATCAACAAACTTTGTATTTCATAGCTTTTCAATTGCAACTGGGAAAAGCTCCTGTAGTAGAAAATATTTCCCCTCTTCATATGTAGTGACTCACTGCAGCATAAAGATCAAACTCCATTGGTGTTGCAAAGCTCCAAATCTAAGGAACAGAGTCAAACAAGTGAGCAAATGATTTGGACAATAGATCTGAGGATCCAATACTTTGATCCATAATGATTTAATTTCTGCATCACTGAATTGGTAATGAATGAAACTCAAATCTATATCAATATTCTGGTGATAATCCCATCTGATCTGCAAGCTCATTCATTGTGCTCGCAAATGATTTGTTGTCATGAGAGAAGAGGAATTAGAAGCCATAGAGTAGTTGAAGGATTTAGTTGGCGTAATCAACAATTTAATGGAGTGGGAAATGGAATATGCAATCACTACCTTCACCTACTCTATAATGGAGTTGAATGAACGAAAACACGACTCTTCAATGGAGTTGAATGAACGCGGGCTTTGAAGGCGGGCGAATGAATATTCAAAATTTAAATTTTAAGCATGCGGGTTGGCAGAGCGTAGGGGGAGGTGGCGGAGGCAGGGGCACGGGGTCCACCTCCTACCCGGAAAGCTGCAAGGGTCACCGGAGAGGCAGTCCCAAAACTGTCCCATCACACTTTGTTTTGTCGAACAAAAGACTCTTCCCTTTTAAATTTGCAACAACTTCTAGTCACAACTTTTTCTTCTGGAAAAATTTGGAAAAAATGATTCGACGAAATCAGTCACAACATTTTTGTCTTGAAAAATTTGGGGAAAGAAATAATTCAATGAAAGTGAGAGGACAAATAAAAGAGAAAAAAACAAAATTGGACTTAAAGAAATGATTCAATGAAAGTGGGAGGACAAATTAAAGATAAAAAACAAAATTAGACATTGCCACATGAAAAATTAAAATAAAGAGAGTATTAATGCTAACAGTATAAAGGTACTTGTCGTTGATAGCAATTCTAATTCTGAGGAGAATAACAACCTATGTCATTCTAGAATTTCAATTCTTTCTTTCCCTTGATTACCCTGCCGCAAGGAGTAATAACGACTTTAACAATAATAGTAACGCTTACGTTTGATTAGTTTAGTTGTTGACCAAAAATTAACCGTGATTATACAAAGTTTACATTGGAGTATTTTATTTTATTTATTATTAATTTAATTTATTTATTGACATTTCTATTGGTTAGCTTGATTTTGCCACCATTTTCCTTCGCATGATGGCACTTAGTCATCGTTGTACATTAGTTTCTCTGAGTAATTATCTAGATATAATTTAATAGTTTGTACATGAAATATATATGATTTTACTAGTCATCTGTCCTACTGATGCTATGTGTCTCATGATCTTGGGGTCTCGGTTTTGGCAGAAAAATCGGCGAATGAGAGTTTTTGAGGTGGGATTTTGGTGTAACTAAGTACCATCTCCACCACCAAAGTTACCCTCATTCTATTCTCCTCAGCTTGTTCTCCTCCGCCATGCAAGCCGACAGAACCTGCACCTCCGCCATGGAATACGAGAGCACCTGCACCTCTGCTATTGTAGTTGCAGTTCTTTGTTGAAGGTTCCATCACCAATGGTTTTCCTCTACAGTAGAGCTTGAATGGCATCAGGCTCTTGATTTTATTATAATTAAAACCTTAGCTATTATCGAGCTCGACGATTCTTCTTTTGAGGTAAGCAATTGGTATTTCATTTTTCCTCTTCTTTTAACAATGCCACAATTTCGTTCTCGCTGCATATATTTTTTATTTTTTCTTATTTGGCTTAGTCCCTTCTAGATTTCTTTAAATTTACAGGGATTCTTGTTCAATGTTTTATTTTTTTTTCTCCTTTCTTTCCTCCGACTACACTGGTTGTTTTCGTCCTTCGAGATTATCAGTCTCCCAACATTTCTAGGCTTAAAGGTAATTCAACTGTTTTCCATTTTTTCTTGTGCATTCTTTTGCAATTTAAATGTGACATGGTGACTATTTATGGGTTACCTTCTCTTAACAGGTCTTGAATTCACAGTGTCAGGAATTCGCAAAACACCGAATCCGTAAGGGTTTTGCGGTAGGTAAATTACTCCTTTCTTAGGTAGAATATAATTAGTATTTCTGAGTTGTTGAATTGGAAATTCCTTCATTGTTTTCAACTTGGTATTTTTATTATTTTCTTTATTGTAGGTGCAACTTGTCGAAGGGTGACCACTCCCATTGTTCAATAAGTCTCTTTGGTTTAATGGTTTCCAAAACAATGTTTTGTCACATGTCTTAACACCTACCGAATTTTCCTCCTGATTCTTTCTTTTGACCTCATGGCTCAACCCTTCTTGAAAATAGTGAAGAGTCTTAGGGTTTTTGTACAGTTCTGTTGGCATAATCAAAATGGGAAAATTTTGGGTTCTTAATGAAAAAGGAAAGGTCATGGGCTGATACTGTTTATTTATCTTTAAAAAAGAGACTTGCCTTCTCCTACATTATCGAATAGTTCCAACATTTTTTTGTATCTTTTACTGTTTCCTTATGTGGTGATAAAAGAATGTAATGGAAGCAAGGACCTTTAATAATCTTTACTGCTTTCTCAAAATTTTATGAGTAACAATTTTTTTGGGTTGAATTGTTGGAATTAACTCCCAACCACCACCATGAATAAGACAATGGTAGCAGCTCACACTTCTTTGAATTTTGTTGCAGTGAAGGATGAGAAAAAATCGAAGAACTAGAGGTGTTTTCATGCAAAATATCAAAGAACAGAGTACCCGACCATACTCTGTGTTTATTTCTTGAACCACCACATTAACAAACCTTTGACAGTAGTGCACAATCGAAATTTTTTTGGTTTACCCTTAAGCCTTTGCCACAATGTTAAATCCCCGCCGATGTGATATCTCACGAGACCCACCTTAAACCTTACCGTAGAAACCAAACCGTGAAAACCTTTATTTTCCACCTATTTCATTTTTATTTCACTTACCGTAGTTTACCACCCGTAATACCACACTTTGCAGATTTTAAACCTTAATGTTAAGCCCCCGCAAAAAACTGTGCGGTGTTGCGATGCGATATCACATCGCACATTGCAATCGCAATAGTTAACGCTTTCTGCCAAACCACCCGCAGAATATGTTATTTGACATGCGCTACGATCGTGCCATGTCACGTCGCAATCAAAACATTTTAACTTTACCTTTTGTAGCTTGCAAGTTATGTTGTTTGTTTTGAGATGCGATATCACTGTCATATATCGCAATCGCATAAGTTTAAGTTTTCCGTTGAAGCACCCGCAAGTATTATATTTTTGTTGCGATGCAATGTGCCACATCACATCACACATTGTAGTTCAAAATGTTTAACCATAGTTAAAGGTTGATATCACTGAAATGCGATAAGGGCACAAATGCAATGTGATTTCAAAGTTGGAACCGATAGAACTTTAGGTCTGGGATTTTGTGTTTTGAACGCGTTTTCTACATATTTTGTGCATAAACTGAAATATGGTATGTGTGCTTTTTTAATGAATAAATGGGCCTTTTGATAGCAAAAGGATGAGAGGTCGTTGAACGTCCATCCAACATTGAATAGCATTAGGTTTTCAGGCTTTGGCTGTTTTGTATAAACAATGAAATTTCATGTTGTTAAGAGAAGAGTTGAATAAATTGGTTTTTTTTTTTTGCTCTTGTTTTATGCTATCTATCTATATATTTGAATGTTAATTCCTTATCAATTGTGCATTATCTTTGGTGCGGGGGAAGCATCCATTTGTGTATTGTTTTCGTTCAATATTCCAACATGGTATCAGAACGGGTCTAGGTTCTCAGTGAAAGATGCACGAGCTCGCTCTTTACAGAAGAAGCTATAAGATTGGTTTGAGAAGCATATTTCACTAGCAGTGAGAAGGCTTCTATTGTACACAGTCAAGGAGATTATTAGTTTACACAGTCAGAATGACAATAGTAGGCACAAGCCTAACAAATCTCCAACTACCACAGTTGAATGGGAAGAATTATGACTATTGGGCCATTAGAATGAGGGCCTTATTTACTTCACAAGATATATGGGAGCTAGTGGAACATGGTTTCCAAGAACCAGCAAATGCAGCAACGCTTAATGCTTTGAGAGCAACATAAAGAGACTTATTGAAAGATAATAGGAAGGAGGAATCCAAATCCCTCTTCTATATCTTCCAAGCAGTACATGAGAGTATTTTCCCAAGATTTGAAACAACAAATAAGTCCAAGGAGGCATGGGATATTATAAATACAACCTATCAAGGCATGGAGAAGGTGAAGACAACAAAATTAAAAATTTTGAGGAGAGATTTTGAAACTCTCTGTATGAAAGATTCTGATAACATAGACTCATTCTTCACACATGTGATTGGGTTGGTTACCCAGGTAAGGTCTCATGGAGAGAGACTTGAGGAAAGGATAATAGTGGAGAAAACCTTAAGAAGTATACCATCGATATTTAATGCCATAGTAGTGGCCATAGAAGAGACAAAGGATCTCTCACAATTTTTTAGTGGATGAGCTTCATGCATCACAAATGTCTCATGAGGATAGACTGAATAGAATAATGAAATCCTCATTGTAGCATGCATTCAAGAAAAAAAATTCTTTTTGTCAAGGTAGATGTCGAGGAAGATAAAACTACCGAGAAAGAGGAATAATCCCAAAAAAAGGTGGGAGAAGCAGCCCTGCAAGCACAAGTGGAAGGGGCAACAACCAGAATCAAAGAAAAGGATCAAGCCAAAATCAAGCACAAGGATATAGGTATGATAAATATCAAGTCCAATTTCATTATTGTAAAAATTATGGGCATTATGCCAATGAATGTAGAAAGAAACAAAATGATATGGGTAATAGAACTAGTGTAAATTTTATAAGAGAAAATCAAAACCAAGGAAATGTGATTTTAACTTGTAATTTTGCACAAGAAAAACAAGAATATGTATGGCTCTTAGATTTAGGATGTAGTAACCATATGACTAGAAACATAGCAATATTTTCCAATTGGTGGCAGTGTGGGTGCAGGCGTTAAGGAGAGCTTCTCAAACTTGCTCACAATATTTTCTAACTCTGGGGGAATTCATTCCAAATCTTTGTTTTCACTTTCATTCATCAAATTTATGAAATTTAATTAATGAAATTCATAATAGTTTTAAAAATTCTATAGAACAATATTTACAAGTTCTTGGAACTATTCAAGATCATTAAAAATCAATGTTTGACATCCCTTGAGAGTACAATACTTTAACTTCCATACGGTGGTCAAGCCTTCAGGAATATAGTATTTAAATGCATTTAAATCAATGCTCAAAATCATTAGAACCAATATCCAAACCTTAATATTACAATCTTTAAACCGTTGGAGTGACTGAGTTTTATTCTTGGGACTATAACATTTTAACATATTTTAACAGCATTTTAATACTCTCGAGCCCACATATTTGGCCTTAACTATTAACAAAAATTTATCAAATTAAAACACTAGTCCATACCTTACTTAGCTCCCATGCAGCTTGTTGATCTGAAAACCATTGGATCAATCATCAACTAAATCGAACGATAATCACATTACTTCACCCACAGAACCTTAGCGCTAAATTTTTTTGCGAACTAGGTAGTATTGATATTGTGATGTGTCACAATATTACTTGCTCACATTCCAAATGTTTAAAACCACCTTTTACTCAATAGCTATGCGATATCAGTGGTTTCTTTCGACAAAACCGCTCACCCGAACTCTATTTAAATCACACTTAATACACATAATTCTTCACTAGTTTCTGTTGCATAAACGATAAACATGGTTGATTTCAAATTTCAACCTCCAAGAAAGCAGCAGGTTTCCAATATTAACCATAGAAATAGTGTTCTTTGATTTCTCCAAGTCCTTTCCCACAGAATAAAATTATACTTTGTTTTCTCTCAATTCTACTCAGCATACATATATAATCAATGAAATTTTGGAAGGAAATAAAACCTCTTCACACAAAGATTAATACAATTTCAAGTTGCATTCAATTTAACACACAAAATTATAAACATCCAATAGGATTTCGAAGGTGAAACCTACAGGAAACTTGCCAAGAACACAGATAAGCAAATAGTTCTGCAATTTTATTTAATTAGAGGGAAAACCCTCTCAAATCCAATCTTCTACATCAAATTCCCATTTCCTCTGTTCCATAGGTTACATTTTATAGTTTTGTTTTACAATGCAACCGACCTCCTTCTGAGGATCGAATTATTTAATCTAAGACAAAATCCTAATTGAAAATTATCTTCCTAAAATCTGTGAACTGAATCTAAATAAGCTTAATAAAATCTAAAATTGTTCACCCTCCCTATATACTAGTTAAAGCCTATCTATTATGGAATAGATTTTAACAATTTATTGAGGAATCCAATCCTCTCAATAAAAACTGACTTTCACCCATTATTGAATGAATTTTAGACCCATCTAGTCACAACATGTGAACAATCTTTCACATTGTTGACTAAAATCCAATGCCCCTGCATCACCAATCTAGATGAGATTGTGAAATCTTAAGTAACAACAGGGGCTGATAGCAAGGTCTCTGTCATGGGGAGATGAAGAGTAAAAATACTGAAAAATAAGGGAGAGAAGAAGTTTGTGCCAGCTCTCTATTATGTACCTGGCCTGAAATGTAATCTTCTAAGCATTGGAAAGCTCGTGAATAAGGGCTACAATGTGTTTTTTAAGAATGATGTGTGCACAATCATGAATATACCTCCAAGTAAAAGGGTCATTGCAGAAGTGCATATGAAAAAAATAGGATGTTTCCTCTCAAGATTAGAACAAAATTGAAGGAAGGAGGTGTTGTAACAACAGTCACACAAGAGGTCTTTCAAGAAGAAGTGAAAGATGAAAACTGGTTATGGCATTTGATATTTGGACATCTCAATTTTGGAGGTTTGAATCTGTTGGATAGAAAAGGGATGGTAAAGGGATTACCACTCATAGAGAAACCAGAAAACCTATGTGAAGGCTACAACTTGGGAAAACAACACAGAGAATCATTTCCAACAGGAAAGAGTATAAGGTTAAAGGCACCCTTAGAGATTGTCCACTCAGATTTGTGTGGACCAATGCAAACACCATCATTAGTTGGCAGTCATTATGTTTTGACATTTATAGATGATTACATAAGGAAGACATGGGTGTATTTTCTAAAAAAGAAAAGTGAAGTGTTTGAACAATTCTACCACTTCAAATCTCTTGTTGAGAAGAAAAATGGACACTACATAAATTTTTTAAGAACTGATAGAGGCAGAAAGTACATTTCAAAAGACTTCTTGTGTTTTTGCAGGGAGCATGGAATACACAAGAAATTTACCACAAGATATACAGCACAAAAAAATGGTGTATCAAAAAGAAAGAATAGAACCATCATGGACATGGTAAGAATTATGTTGAAGGCAAAGCATTTGCCAAATGAGTATTAGGAAGAAGCTGCCAATTTTGTAACATATATTTTAAATAAATGTCCAACCAAAGATGTTATGAATAGAGTTTTGGAAGAAGCATGGAGTGGAAAAATGTAGTTTGTCACTCACATGAGAGTATTTGGATGTGTGGCATATGCACATGTCCCAGATCAGTTAAGGAAGAAGTTGGATAGCAAGGGGGAGAAATGTGTATTTTTTGGATACAATGATGAATCCAAGGCCTACAATCTCTATAATACATCAACCAAGAAGGTAATAGTCAACAGAGATGTTCAATTCATTGTATAAGAAGCTTGGGATGGAAGTTTAAAGAAAAATGTAAATGTGAAGACATGTATTTCACATGAAGATAAAGAGGACTTGATTGTAGAAAATAATCCCTCAACAGTGATTCCTCCTCCACCTACACAAGCTAAAAAAATTAGCACACCACAAGAAAGCAACAAAACAACAATGTAGAACCAAGGAAGTGCTTCTCCAAGCACACCATAGGGATCAACAACTCCCTCAAGTTAAAGTGGAACTCCAAGCACACCAAGAAGACCAGGATTCAAAAATTTGAGTGAAATTTATGAGCAAGAAATATTGAAGGCAAGATAGAAAGACACAAAGCAAGACTTGTTGTCAAAAGCTACAAGCAACAACAAGGAAGAGATTATGAAGAAACCTTTGCACTAGTTGCAAGGATGGAGACAATGAGGACAATGTTGTGCACAGTAGCACAACATAAGTGGAAAGTCTATCAAATGGATGTAAAGTTAGCATTCTTGAATGAAGTGTTGAAAGAGGAGGTATACGTTGAACAACCTCTTGGCTATGATATAGAAAGTCAAGAGCATAAAGTATATAAGTTGAAGAAATCTCTTTATGGGATGGAGCAAGCACCAAGAGCATGGTACAACATGATTGATGCTTACTTGATGGATAATGGGTTTGATAATTGTGATGGTGAACCCACACTCTACATTAAAGAAAATGACGATAAAATCCTTACTATTGTTTTATATGTAGATGATTTAATTTTCACAGGTAATGAAGTTTATCTCATTGCTGATTTTAAAGTTGTCTTGAAGAGTGAATTTGAAATGAATGACCTAGGTTTATTGAGATATTTTTTGGGAATAGAAGTAAATAAAAATGAAAATGGAATTTTTATTTCCCAAGAAAAATATGTTGCATAAGTTTTAAAGAGGTTTAACATGCAGAACAACAAAGCATTGGCAACTCCAACTCTCATGGGGTTAAAATTAAGCAAAGAATATTGCAGTAAAAATGTTGATCTGACATTGTACAAGAGCAGTCTAATGTATTTGAATGCAACTAGGCCTGATATTATGTATTCTGCAATTTTAGTTTCTATATTCATGGAGACACCAAAGGAGACACATTGGCAAGAAGCTAAGATAATATTGAGGTATGTGACTGGAACAAAGAAGTATGGTTTTTTATACTCCTCAAATGATAATTTTAAATTGATTGGTTACACTAACAGTGTTTGGGATAGAAGTGTAGATGATAGAAAGAGCACATCTGGGTATGTGTTTCATTCGGGATCAGAAGCTATTTCATGGGCTTCCAAGAAGCAACCAATAGTTGCATTATCAACAATAGAAGTGGAATATGTGGCAACAACAACAACAACATGTCAAGAAGTATGGATTAGAAGGATGATGAGACATTTGTGTCATGAGCAAGACAAATGAACCACAATTTATTGTGATAATAGCTCAGCAATCACATTATCAAATAATTATGTTTTCCATGAGAGAACAAAGCACATAGATTCCAAATATCATTTTATAAGAAAATTGGTTAACAATGATGAGATTGTTTTGCAGCATTGCACGACAAAGGAAAAGTTTTCTAATATCCTCACAAAGCCATTAGGACATAGGAATTTTCTTTTATCTCAGACAGTGTCTCGGAATGACTGATGGCGACAACTGTGATTAAAGACGAGTATTGGGATTAACTTCCAACCAACACCATGAATAAGACAGTGGCAAAAATCCACAATTCTTTGAATTTTGTTGCAGGGAAGGATGAGCACATATCCAAGAACCGAAGGAGTTTTCACGTAAAAGATCAAAGAACATAGTACTCGACCATACTCTGTGTTATTTCTTGAAGCATCGCATTAACTTACCTTTTCCCGCAATGCGCAATTGGAAATTTTTTGGTTTACCCTTAAGACTTCGCCTCAATATTAAATCCCCACTAATGTGATATCTGGTGGGAACGACATTAAACCTTACCACATAAACCAAACCGTGAAAACCTTTGTTTGCCACCTATTTATTTTGTATTTCACTTACCGCACTTACCGTAGTTTACCGCCCACAATACCACACTTCAAAGATTTTAAACCTTACTGTTAAGCCCCTACAAAGAACCGTGCAATATTGTGATGCGATATCGCATTTCACATCGAAATCACAATAGTTAATGTTTTCTGCCAATCCACCTGCAAACTATGTTAATTGACATGTGATGTGATCGTGTCATGTAACATCACAATCACAATATTTTAATTTTACCTTCCACCACCCGCAAGTTATGATGTTTGTTTTACAATGCGATATCGTCGTCGAATATCACAATCGCATAAGTTTAAGTTTTATTTTAAAGCGCCCATAGGTATTATATTTTGGTTGCGATGTGATGTGCCACGTCACATATCACATTGCAGTTCGTAATGTTTAAATGGATAGAGCCACAGTTAAATTTTTCTATCGCCAAAATGCGATAAGGGCACGGACGTGACGTGATTTGAACGCCGAAACCGATAAAACTTTAGGTCCAAGATTTTGTGTTTTGAACGAGTTTTGTACGTGTTTCGTGTATAAACCGAAATATGGTCTGTGTGCCATTTTAATGAAGCAATGGGTCTTTTGAGAGCAAAAGGAAGAGAGGTCGTTGAATGCCCATCCAACATTGAATAGCATTAGGTTTTTAGGCTTCGTTCGTTTTGTATAAATAATGAAATTTCATGTTTTTAAGAGAAGAGTTGAATAAATTTAAAAAGTTGTTTTGCTCATGTTTTACACTATCTATCTATATGTTTGACTATTAATTTTGTAGCAATTGCGCATTCTGTGTGTTGTGGGAGAAGCATCCCTCTGTATTATTTTCATTCAATATTTCCAACATGAATTATTAATTTTTTTATTACTTTCGTAGTACTAAATTTTCCCAATTAAATGTGAAAGTATGGCACATTGGTCGGACCATTCTTTGACTGTAAATAATTTTTTTAATTTTCCACATGCAATTGCTTATAGTACTATAAATTTTGGTTTTGTTTCCTTCCTTTTTAATGATGCCTATAGCCCATAATTTTTTTTTTTTTTTTAATTATGCCTATGGCCCATTATTTTTTTTTTTCTTTTGACCCTATTCAAACCCTACACAAGTATGCTATTCATATGATATTCTTGTTTCTTTCAGTTTGAGTATGAACTATAAGAAAATACTTACTGTAAATTGTTTATTTATATTCAGAGACACAATCATAATTCTCTCGTAGTTTAGAAAAATAATTTATTGTGTTTTGGTAATGGCCCATATAGTTACAATTCTTATCTATAAATTATTTATTTATATTGAGAGATACAATCATAATTCTCGTCTTTCAGAAAAATAATTTACTAATTTATTGTATTTTGGAAATGGCCCATATAATAAATACTTATCTCTTATTCACACCGTTCTAACATAACATTTAATAAAAGGAAGTATCTTTTTTCTTTTGTAATTTGAAATCTTTCTATGAAATTTATTTATATTCAGAGACAATCATAATTCTCTCATAGTTTTGAAAAATAATTACACCGAAGGTGTTCTTTTATGGGATTGACTGGGAAACACTATTCATCCCAACCAATCCCTGTGCTCCACATCTGCTCCAGATTCGCCCTTCTATCCTGTCAAAATTTGACACTTAGTGGTTTCTTTGAGAACCGCGTATAGGACCATGTCATCCTACCATGCTGCTATCCAATCCTTCACTCGCCTTCATGCTTCTATCCAATCCTTTGGTCGCCTCCATGCTGCTGTCCAATCCTTCACTCACCTCCTTCAGTGTCCTTTTGCTCCTTTTAATGAGAAATTACTAGTTTATTGTCTTTTGGCAATGGACCATATAGTTACAATACTTATCTATAAATTATTTATTTATATTTAGAGATACAATCATAATTCTCCTATTTCAGAAAAATAATTTATTCACGTAGTTCAAAAGATAATTTATTGTCTTTTGGAAATGACCCATATAATTACAATACTTATCTCTTATTCACACTGTTCTAACATAACATAGTATATTTTTTATTTTGTAATTTGAAATCTCTCTATGAAATTTATTTTCTCCTATTTTACTAGAAGCATTGTTCCCTTATATATATATATATATATATATATATATATATATATATATATATATATATGAAAGTATAGTTGGTAAGCGAAACCTGTTATGGGTTCTGCAAATCAGTTTTTGAGACTAACACTAATGCAACCTACACTGCTATAGCATCTAACCCAATCGATTTTGGTTTTACTTTCAATTAATTTAATTGTTGACCAAAAATTAAACTTAATTTTATAAAGTTTATAGTGGAGTATTTTATTTTATTTTATTTATATTTATATTTATATTTACTAGTAGCTACCCTAAAAAGAGTAAAGAGAGGCCGATAGGATATTTAAATTGTAATAATTTGAAAGAGCAACTTGATAAAATAGTTAAATTGTGATAATTTAAAAAACACATGTACATTTAATTTCAACATCCTAATATTATTAGCCTTTCAAGAGAGAATACAATCTAGAAATTAACATTGTGGTAATTGAATTGAGGACGATGTACCACATGCTAGATTAAAAATTGTAACATTCTAATAATAACAAAATTTTGCAAGTCAAAATTTGATTTAGCAACAAAGTTATCTATTATCAGTTGAACATTAATAATGTAAGAGGTTCTATTTGCTGCAAAGAATTTTATTTTTTCATAAAATTACGTAACAGTTCTATATGCAATCATTTTTTTTTCATAAAATTACGTAACAGTTCTACATGCAATCAGGGGCCAAAAATATCTCTAAAAGTTAATTAAAATAAAAATGTAAGATATTCTCTGTGCTGCAAATAATTTTATTTTTTCATAAAATTACATAACACTTCTACATACAATCAACGGCCAGAAATATCTCTAAAAGTTAATTAAAATCTATTTAAATAGTATTTTATATCTATTTTATAAATATCTAATTTATAAACTGGATATATTATAAATACTAATACTAATGAGAGACTTGTGTTCACTATCTGCTTAGATTCCAATTTCAATACCTTGTTTTTGCTTTAAAGATATCTAGCACCATAATATAAGAATCAATTGAACTTGCATTTACTCTTCATATATCCAACAATATACGGTTAAAAAAAAGAGAAAATAGACCAACTTGTTAGCCCCCTATGAATTTTTTGACAAGAAAACAGGGGGCTAAATGTTTCCGAGCCTTCAAGGAATGCATTTCCTCTAAAAACACATCATCCTTGAAGCCTCCTTGTGCCTTTTTTCCTTTTATAAAATCCCCTCTGCTAATTCCCATGCCCCCTATGAATTTTTTGACAAGAAAACAGGGGGCTAAATGTTTCTGAGCCTTCAAGGAATGCATTTCCTCTGAAAACACATCATCCTTGAAGCCTCCTTGTGCCTTTTGTCCTTTGATAAAATCCCCTCTGCTGATTCCCATTATAAAACCTCCCCATTTGTGAAGAAATGCCCAAAAGGCCCCCTTTTCCCTCTTATTTCATCCCCTCTAAACCTCTTTTTTCCTCATCTTTTTCCCCTCCTTAAATTCCCCATTTACCCTCTAATCCTCCCAAAATCCCCCTCTAAATCCTACAAGAACCCTTGTTTAGCCCGATTTCACAATTTTCCCCTTACCATTACCCTTTCCCAACCTCAGAATGCATTAAAAAGGGGAAAAATCCCACTTTCCATCTTATATTAAGGCCAAGCCCCTTTCAACCCATCCTGCAAACCACTTCCCCACATGACCCTCGCCCAGAACCAAGCGCTAATGGTCCAGGCGCTAATCGAAATCGCACTGTCGTGTGAAGTGCATTCCTTTGTTAAGCAAAAAGCTACAATACGATTGAGTTTTGGTCTATAAGGCCTCCACTGTGATCTCCACCATTGATATATCGTTTCGATCTGACGGCCCGGCGCTAATCGCACTCCTGCTCTGATCGCAATCGCAACTTTTGCCGTGACACCCCTCCGTTCTTTGTGATTGTGATTTCCTTGATCTGATCTGAGCCGTCCATCCCTCCAGATCCAACGGCTCAGATTTATCCCGCTCCCCTCCTATCACTCCATCTATTTTCCCCCACTGATGCAGTCTCCGCCGTAGATCTGTCATCCGGATCGGCCGGCTAGCGCTCCATCGCATCGCACCAATCACATCGCATCACCTCTCCTGCGCCTCCTAATTGCAATCCACCAATTTCATCTCCATTGTTGATTCACCTATTGATCCGATGACCCTCGCTCTCCTGCTCCAATCGCAATCACATTTTCCAATCGCTGCCACCTTCCGCCCTTTGCGATTGCGATTTCCCCGATCCAATCTCGACCGTCCGTTAGTCTAAGATCCAACGGTCATGATCTAATCACACCATCGTCCATCAGACTGTAGACCCTCCCATTTCTCCCCTCTGATTGGATCGTAGCCATCGATCTCCTCCCGAGATCCGATGGTCCTAAACTAATCGCCCTTAACCCATGTCGGGTCCCACATCAAGCCCCATTTCATCTGTTTTACGTGCTTTCCCTTTGTTTTTCATTCCATAACCTGAGCCTTTGTTCTGCATAAATATTATATGATTGCGCCCACCTTTAAAACTTTAATGTTTTTATATTAAAGTTCATGGCATTTCTCCACCGTTTCCATCACATCCACAGTGTTTGCCTCTTCTCTGCCACCATTCCTCCGGCCTCCAAAGAATTCTCCCGCCACCCGTGGGTTTTATAATTGGTTGATTTTTACTGTGCAAGGTATACAGAGTGGTGAATTCACTATTTTTGTTTTCACCGCAGCTGTTGTGGTTCAGAGCACAGAGAGGCCATTCCAGCAGTAGTAAGTTAGACAGCAGAGACAACTTACATGATTTATGCCCATAATCGAAGATTAACAACTGTGATCCTGTATTCAGAGGATTAAGGCGCAGTTTGAAAACCAAAGAGCACAGCGACAAGTCACATCTATGTTGGACATCAGCAGGATGCGTTTTCTCCAGAGGTACACCTTCCTGCAAGTAGTCTCCATGCCTCCTCGAGCCCAGAAATAGTTAATTACTCTGACAGAAACTTCTTAAAGACTATCAGGACCGCAGTTATGGAAGCATGGAGATCCGAAGACCTTTCAGTCACCTACTTGCTTCTGAAGGAAGATCGGAGGGCCTTACAGCCAGAAGGACTACAAAGAACACATCTGTGGTCAATCTCAACCTGACAAAGACTCCCAAAGCAGATTACAGAGTACATACAACATTGTAAAGCCATTAAGTAATATGGGCGTGAAGGCTTCCGTCATTCTGTCTTTATGAAACAAATTAAATGTACATCTTCTCCTATTGTTCTCTTCTCCTATAAGAATCCCACAGATCAAATTGTAAAGGTTGTTGTTCGGTTGTTGCTGATTGCTGTTTGAGGGATTCAGTTGGACTGTTAGAATAGTCTTGGGAGGGTTTAGCAGAGTAGTTGTTATTTAGTAGGCTGGGAGGAGAAGTTTGGATTGTATTCAGCCATTGAGCTCAGTGTATGTGACTGGTCTTGCACATCAATTAATCAAGCAATTTCACAGGATCCTGGTCTATTACTACTGGTGATGTTTCTCTTAACATATTGTTTTATTACATTTTCATGCTGTTCATTGGCCTTCTGGGCATGCATCAAAAATCTGGCATAGGATTTACCCTTGTTAGGTACCCTATGTTTCTGCTCTCCCTGCCTTCGATGTTTTCTGCTGATTGTGAATCTAAGAGTAAATTCATGTGGTTTAACCAGTGTAGCGATTCCATATGCTGCTAGCTGATGTATGAATTTAGGGTTTGCTGCTTGGATGCTTCTTGCTGGTGTCAAAGCAGTGAAGGTTCAAAGTCCTTCTTTGATCTATAGACCCTAGCTCTGTTTAAACTTATGTCTGTTTTTCCCTTGGATCATGCTAAAGCCGACCTGGAGTTAAATGACCTTTGGTCCGATCTATAACCCGCCCCTTTGTCCCTCCACTGAAAGATGCCTTTGAGTATGTCCAAGCATGTCTGGAGTTAAATGACCTTTGACCTGATTTATAGACAAAAATTGGGTGTCTTTCCTTCTTTCAATTTCAATCCTTAATGTTCCATTCCATCATATATCTAAAAAGATCCTTTAGTATAGATGACTTTCCCTTTAAAAGCCTTGGCTAGTTTTTTGCATGTAATTACCTTTCATGACTCCATAGCCCAATGGATGGCACAACCTTAACCTATTCTCTTTTGCCGAAACGTCCTACTGCTCTACTCCTTTCTTCCCATTACCTCCTTAGTCTATGATCTTGTGACTCAACCCAGCAACCAACCAACTAAATCATTTTAAACCCCCTTTGTGCTTCATAACTAGCTTAACATCTTATTTGAGCTTCAAAGATATACTATTCTTTGTTTTATTGGAGAGATCCTTCTCCGGGTCTAGGAGGGCTAGATCCTAGGGCCCCAAAGTGGTTCTGATGTTGTCTCATCTTTTGGTCTTGCCAATCTGGCCAAAACATGGCAACCCCAACACAACTATCTCCCTTTGTTTGTAGAGAATGATGCTAAAGTCATGATATCACTATAATATAGGAATCAAATGAACGCGCATGTACTCTTCATATATCCAACAATATGCGCTTAAAAAACCGAAAGAGAAAATGGACTAACTATCTCCCTTTGTTCGCAAAGAATGATGCCAAAATTCATAATATCACATAATAGTGAAAGTTGACCTCGGGAGCATCCTTCCTCGAAGCTCTTTCATCTATTTTTTTTTCGAACGTGCCCTTATTATTTTCTATATTCCCAACTTTTAACCTTGCTATTTCTTGTCCACAACATCAATACTTTATAAAGTTATTAAACAATATTCAATGAAACAATAAAATGAATTCTATCAATCCAATCAAATATTTTTTATAGATTTATTAATATAAAAAGTAAATTTACATTAATCAAATATTTAGTAATATGAATCATAAATAATGATAAATAATTAAACTTGTCCTTAAAATTAATACTTTCTTGTAATATAATTTAAACACTGAAATTCAAATATGGAAATAAAAATAGAAGATCAGAAAATACCTGGGTTAAATATTCAACAAAATTTGCTACTCAAGTAACCTGGGTTAAATATTCAAAAAACTTTGCTACTCAAGTAAAGAAACTATGCTTTTAAAGGGATGTGGATGGTAATAAAAGTCCAACATGCCCATGCAACCTAAGTCCAAGGCTAATGCTTCAAATCCCTGTGATGGCAAACACAAACTGCCCACAGATGATAATTACACCATTTCTCTGCTCTTTGCAAGGAACTCAACCAATAATCCAGCGATGGAGCACTCTTCCTTCTAGGTGGTCCTTAGCATGTGAAAGTAGATGAATGTAGCCAAATTGATCCATAACCTGTGAATTTAGATGAAGGAAGTCAACTTGAGAAGGACTAGCCATGCATACTATTTGACAGTGCTTTAAATTTTAAACAGGACAAGACCACTCCATCACGTCAAAGATATGGCCGAAAGAAACAACCTACCTAATAAACATTGAAATAATCTCTTGGAAAATAGTAATTAGTGGCAATTCAAAATGCATGCTTTCTGAAATTTTGCATGCTAAAATCCACTATACTAAATAGAAAAGAAAAAACTCAAATAAATTCATCGAACGAAGAGATATTAATATGTCTAAAAAAAAAAAAAAAAGTATCAGATGTATCCTTACCTTCCTCCGATAAGGTTTCAGAGGTGTAGTGGATCATGTTGGTGCTGCTGTAATATATATGTTGGATTCATTTCAGGTCTCAACATCATCTCAGGGTAATATTTCATCGTAGTTACTTTTTCAGAATAACTGTGGGTTTAGAAGTCTTGATATATGAATCTAAAAAGAGTCTTCAAATAGATATAACTGTCATTTACATTAAAAAGACTTGAAATGTATCAAACGTATCTGTAGCTTATGAGGAACTCCGACCTTCGACCACATCGATGGTCATTAATTAACAAGCCATCGAAGAATGCGTATAAGAATAGAACTGCGGTTTCACCAAAGTCAAAGGTGGTGGCCTGTTGTTCTCCTCCGGAACAACCCTTTCATAGGAGGGGCACATGGTTAGAGTTGCCGCTGGCATCTACATATACAGCACATACACCAATTTCAGAGCTCTTAATTCCTACAAGTCTTTCTGCAATCTCATGTTCTTGACTGTTAGTGATTCGCAACATCTTTTCAGAAATTCGTAGTCCACTTCAGTTTTCTTCAGCTTTGTCCTGAAACAGATTCCAACAAGTTCTACATTAAGCTTTAATTTAAAAATATAATATTAAAAAACAAAAGCCTAATTTAAATAAAAAATGTCTAAATCATGATTCTGCAATAATACTATGACAGTGCTTGAAATAAAATCATCGCACTTCATATGACACTAGAGTTCTTAAGGGAAATAACATTCGATTTGAAGTTAACAAACTTAGATCGGTAGCACAACTAAAACGAGAGAAAATAACAAGGATTTTGGGATTGATTATTTTGGGTGCAGTCGTGCACCATAAGACTCGTTTATTGCAATAAATGTTATGAAGAAATTTAAACGGAAGCGATTAAAACTATTATTTTAAAATGGTGTACACAGATGTCAAATAGAGAGTAGAAACGATGTTAATAAAATTTATACACAGATGTCAGCGAGAAATGAAAAGTGTTGACCTACAAAAGAAAAGGCCTATCCGCCTAATTATTACTTTAATTTATTTATACTCATCTCTTATTCACATATCTTTTCTCTTTTGTAATTTTATGTTATAAAGTTTATTATATCTTATCTTACTATAAGAAACACAGTTACCTTTTTAAAAAATATTTTTTTAATATACCATTAAATAATATACTTTTTAAAATAAAGTATTATCAAAAAATATTTAAATTACAATTACAAACAATGAATAATAAAATTATTTAAATAATCAATAAAATAATAAAATAATTTTTCATTTGTAAAATATGATTGGAATTAATCAAATCTCATTTAAAATCAATAAATAAAATGGAAAACAATTTCGTAATTTAATTATTTTAATTTAGTTGTCTACTATATTTAAACTAAGTGACATGGATACCAACTATAGCTATACAACCTTGTTGATAACATTATGGTTAAATTTTTTTATCATTCTTTAATATTTTGATTTTTTTTTTAATTAAGTTTTAGATTTATTTATTAGAAATTTAATTCTATCAACATTCAAAAATAAACTCTCATATTTAATACATTATAAATTTTCACAATTCATCAATTATATCTAATTAAGTATTAAATTTTCATAATTAATGAGTTATATCTAATTAAAAAAATTGTGATCATAAATATAAAATATAATAGTAATTTTATTTTTCTTATAATTCTTTTTATATCTAACTTCAAATTTCCTAAATTATCCAATCTACTATCTTCATTTATTAAAAAAATTAAATTAATATAAATAGAGTTGATATACATCAATAAACATATATTATAAAAAAAACTATATTAATAAACAATAGTAATATATAAAACTATTATATAAATAAGTTAATATTAATAATAATATATAATAATATTATATAAAAAATCTAAAAATAATAATTAATTTTGAATAATAATAATATTTATTTAATATGAATAATTTATTTTATTAAATAATAATATTTATTAAATCATAATGACTAGAAATAATAATTGATATTACTAAATAATATATATATATATATATATATATATATATATATATATATATATATATATATATATATATATATATATATATATATATTCTAAATAAGTCTAAGTTCTATTAGTGTAACAAAGAAGTACAGGGAGGCTCATGCCTCTGTAGTGCTAGCCATGTTCTTGGCATAATTCAACATGAAAAACAGGAAAATTGACTGCCTAGAAGTGGGAAACCAGTCCGTTCAAGAGTTTAGTCACTGCCCACGCAGGGGAAACTAGCAAAACATAGAGTGAAAGTGCAACTTTTACAATATTCAAAGCGAAAATGCAATTGCCTAGAAACTTAGATGCATGCCTTGAAATTGGCACTTGAAACTTAGACGTCGGCCTTGCAATAGTCAAAGCAAAAATGCAACCCTTGGAAATTGAAATTGAACAACTAACAGAACCTGATTTCCTAAATATCATGGGGAAGGTGGGTGTTCTTCAATAATCAGAAATTTGTGTTTGTCGATATCATCCTCCTCAACATGATTTATTGTGCTGTTGTCCTCAGCGTTCATCGAAGTGTTGAGGTGGCCGCGTTTCTGTTCACCATTGTTGTTGCTGTCCTTGTTCCTGCTTTGGCTTCTTGAACGTGGCACGCCCTGACCATCGGCATTCTTTTGCAAATCAGTGTTGGGTGGTTCCTCTCTGAAGGGGACCGTGATGGTTGCAATGATACGAGGGTGGTCCATATTACACGAGAAATGAAACTGAGCTGACTGACTGGGCATAGAAGGTGGGATGTGAAGGGGAAGATTCAACCGGATGGTGTAGTGTCTGGACGTTGGCTAGGGGAAGAGCATGAGCGGGCTGGGAACTAGACTGGACAACATTCCTGGCACGACCGTGACCACTACGAGTAGGCAGGTAATGGCCCAGAGAATTGTTAAGCGATGGAGAGGAGGAGTTAGAGTAGGATGAGGGCGACAACCACACAATTTTACTACGACTGTTGCCTCTGCGGCATCACATTCGTTCGTGAAGACGAGGCATGCTAACTATTTGAGAATTGGATGCTGAAGCAGAGAGGGTCGAGGTAACAAAGGCATAAGGGTTTGAGGCAAAGTGTAGATTGCATATTGGTCTAGGTGAGAAATGGAGGCCAAACACCAGTTCAATATAGCAAAGGAGATGGCATCATCTTCCCGTCGTCGTGCGCAAGCTTGACTCTGCAACATTGGGAGAGCAAATGTAGGTTAACAGCATAGGGGTGAATGAGGAATTTCTTGGAGTGACCATGGTGAGGAGCAACATTAAAACATCAATAGGGGAGCATCGACTGGAGAGCGGCATTAATGCACTGCAAAGAATGACGGTGGAGGCAATAAATATAGGCTGTGTGAGTTTATGGGTGGCCATGTGGCTATGCCACTTGCCGGACCATAACTCCATGAAATTTCCTGGCTCATTAAACCTGATTGACACCCGCATATGGGAGTTTTGTTTCTTTGTGCACCAGATCGGCACATGCATGTATAAGGGAGTTATCATTAAGAATGATAGGGGATCCGGATTGTAGAACCTGATCATTGTCCACCCCCTTATTTTCCAAGAGATCAGCCACTTTGTTACCTTCTCTTTTGACATGGTTGAAGGTAATAGCTTTGTTGGTTCTTAGCCATTGTTCAATAAGTTCTAGACGATTTTCCATTCTCCAGCTGTTGGCTACTTTTGAGGCAGGGGATCCCAGAAGAAGTTGGTTCGCCATATCAATGAGGATTTGAGAGACCCCTTCAATTACAACCGGTTGGAAATTATGTTGTTGAGCCATATAGAGTCCTTGTGAGAGTCCTTCTAGTTCGGTAGAATTGTTAGTATCCCATCCAATTGAGCCAAAAAATATCATAAGAGGATTACCCCTGCAGTCGCAGACTATGCCTCCATATCCTGCTTGGCCGGGGTTGCCTTTAGAGGCCCCATCAAAATTTAACTTTATTATACCCTTAGGAGGGGGATGCCAATGACTAGGAGAGCTCGAAGTATTGGAGGAGGAGCTATGAATATTAGATACCTAGGGAATGAGGAGATGCCAATTTTCCCATATGGTTTGTTCCAGAGGTTGCGTTGGGAAGTCATGTTCTTGCCAACTTTGGAGAGCTAAGGTTTCTTGAATGTTGTGACAGAATTTGTGCCATATGATGTCCAAAGATGTGTATTGATTCCTGAAAATTCTCTTATTCCTTTCCTTCCAAATTGTCCAAAGAGGTAGAGCTACTGGTCATATTGAGAGATCTGTAAGTCCATGAGGAAAGTCGGGCTTCAATTTTTTCTAGGAGCATTTGCCAAGAAGCATGTTTAATTGTAGAATCAATAAAAAAATCTCCCAGATACTTAGAGGGAAGAGATGCAATAGAGAATCCCAGAATTATGGCTATATTAGTTTGGGTAAAGGTGGGAGTGTTAAAAAAGAAGATTTGAGATTTAGCAGTATTGACTGTGGTGCTAGAGGCTTCATAGAATGTATCAAGCAAGGATTTGAGAGAGTAAGCTTCTTGGACCAAAGGATGCTTAAACAACATGTTATCATCCACAAGTTGTTGATGCATGAATGCAGGGGAGCCATGAATAGAGATGCCATGAATATGCTGGGAAAGATGAGCATGCTAGATGAGACGACCTAAACCTTCTGCCATGAGGACAAAAAGGAAGGGAGAGAGGGGGTTGCCTTGACGAATACCTCTGGAGGGGAAAAAGGATGAGAGGGAATGCCCTTGACAAGGATAGAAAAGAAGGTGGAGGAAATTAGATTCATGACCCATCTAACCCAGGTAGGACAAAAACCAAAAGCTGTAAGCATTTGTTTGATATATGCCCAACTTAACTTATCAAATGCTTTAGAAAGATCAATTTTGAGAAGAATACCTGCCTTTTAATTGTGCTTAGGAGAGTGAATGATTTCATGCATGAGAATGATTCCATCAAGGATTTGACGTCCCTCCACATATCTAGATTGTTCAAGCGAAATAAACAGTGGGAGCAGCGGCTTGAGTCTGTTGGCGATGACTTTAGAGATGACTTTGTAGATGACATTGCAGAGCACTATGGGCTTGAATTTATCTGGAGTATTTGGATGATATTCCTTTGGGATAACAACAATGAAAGTTGCATTGAGAGACGAAAGAAGCCAATGCAGGGTTCAAGATTATTCCATTACTTTCCAAACATCTTGTTTAATGAGATCCCAGAAGTGATGAAAAAAATTGGAAGTAAATCCATCATGACCAGGAGCTTTCCCCTCCTTGAATTGAGCCATTGCTGATTCAATTTCCTGAAGAGTTACCGAATGAAGGAGCATCTTATTGTGCTCTGTTGTAATAATTTTGGGAATGTGTTGGATGATTTTGTTTATAACTGGTTGTCTGTTGGCCTGTGATTCTTGATGGACATGTTTAGAATGATTGAGAAGCTCTTGCTCTATGTCATTATGTTCTTCTATCCTTTCTCCCTGTTGATTCTGAAGTTAAGCAATGTTATTATGCATCCTTCATTGGATAATAGTGTGATGAAAGAACTTTTTATTCCTTTCCCCCACTTTTAGCCATCTTATTCTGGATTTTTGCTTCCATAGAATCTCCTCTTGTTGTCGTCTTTCTTCTAACTGAGTGAGAATGGATTTTTCTTGAGTTGTTATAGTTTCAGATCTTCCTTCAAGAATGATCTTCTACTAAAGCTCTGCCATGGTGTGTTCTAGAGCTTTTTTAGCATGGAATATGTTTCCAAAGGTTGAGTGATTCCATTGCTTTATTTGTGTTTTGAGATTCTTAAGCCTTTGTTGAAATTGGTGCATTTGGGATCCTTCACGAGGAGTAAAGTTTTCCCAAACAGTAGTGACCATATTTTTGAATTCTAGGTGAGAGAGCCAGAATGCTTCAAGTTGAAAGGGTCTTTTTGTGGAATCTCCAAGTCTCTGCCATTGAAGAGAAATGGGCCAATGATCCGAACCAGAGAAAGGCAGGATTGAAGCTGTGATATCTCCTCCTAAGTGGATGGAATTGTCTGAAATGAGAAAATGATCCAGTTGGGATGCAATTAGCTGGGAACCTGATCATTTATTATTCCATGTATATGTTCCATTAATGAATGGTAGATCAATAAGCCAATCGTTTTGAATGAAATCCCTAAAGTGGCTACTTTCAATGTCCAGTTTAACTCTGCCTCCTTTTTTTCCCCCAAGTATGGTAATCATATTAAAGTCCCCACCTGTGATCCATAGAGGATGTGCTCTGTTTGCATTGAGAGCTTCCATTGTGTTCAACAACGCCATCTTGTTCATTGAGTTCTGAGGGAAATAAACATTGGAGAGGTGGCCATGTATATTGGTTCCTATGAGATGAAAAGTGGCTTGGATGAGGTGATGTGAGGCATGAATATTAGTGAGTGAAATAGCTTGCGTGTCCCAAGAAATTTCGAGCCCTCCTGAAGCTCCAAAAGCATCAACTCTGACTGAGTGACATCTCGGCCAAGCTTTAGAGAGAATAGATCCAAGGGTATTACTATTACATTTTGTTTCTTGAATGAAGAAAATATGTGGTCTCTCATGCTGTATCATGTTTTTGATCATTTGGTACTTCACAGGGCTATTTAACCCTCTTAAATTCCATGAGGTGAGCTTCATGGATCACTATTGGGTAGCGGCCTGTAGTACTTGGTTAACTTGGAATATCTTCCCTACTCCACTAGCATCTCCCCAATGATGATGGTTATTTGCAGATATGACTTTCTTCCTCGTTTCTTTGTGTCTTCGAGAAGTGTTTTCCCATCCCAATGATTGCCTGGTTGTATGCCTAATGTTCTCTGCTGATGTGCACGTGAGAGCACCACCTCCAAGCTTTCGAGCTATCTAGTCGGTATTTTTTCATACTATTTCTTTCTACAGGCTTTTTCAAGACCAAATATGTCTACGTCCCCCAAGTCAATGCTCTCTGGTTCGTCTTCCATATTACTAGGTTGACTATTTTATGGCATTGAGTCGTTAGGAAGGAGAGGGTCTCATAAGTAGTTGTCTATATCCATTCCATTTGGTTTCCGAAGGATTAGATCGGTTTCCTTATTGATAGTAGGGACGGAGGCTCATGTTGCATGATTAGCTTGCGAAGCATTTAGAGATGTTTTGGTATCAGCGGAGGGGGTAGATGTGGAAGGCTTGGTAGATGGTTCAGTAGCTTTAGGAGGATCAATATCAGACATAGAGTGGTTCGCTAGAATATCAAAGCTGTTACTGGTGGGGGGAGCAGTGAAAGTGGAAGGGGGACTTTTGGGGGTGGATGAGGGGTTCTTATTGTGCTTTTTATGGTTTGAGAATTTCATAAATCCTTCAGAATCAGGCTTGTCTGTGGCGACATTAGATTTGGGGGATGCATTTAAAGGACAGTCTCTGAAAATATGGCCATGAGCATGGCATTTTCTGTAGCGAAAGGGAACATGTTCATAGTCTATAGGATGTATCCATTCAAAGTCATCATGATATAAAATTACCGAACTGTGAGAGCTTTTTCCAAATGCATGTAGACGTAGATTTGAGCATATGAGGTGTATCTTCAGAGCTTAGTTTGCTCTGCAATCTTGACGAATTCGCCTAAGCCATTGCCTATTTCATTTAGTGATTCTTCATCCCAGTATTCCAAAGGTAAATAATACATCCTAATCCAAACCGGCGCCCAAATGAAGTCCTCTTTATCGGGAGCAAATCTTTCAATCCAATCTCTTAGATACAGACCCGTGGAGTTGAAAAAATAGGGGCCGTCATCTAAGATTATGTTTTTGTCTTCTATGCAGTTGAATATGGCATTGAAGAAACCTTTTGGCCCTAGCTGCAGGGTTACATGTCCTTTTGGTTTCCATTTGAAGGTGATCCATCCCTGCAAGGCCTTCTCAGTTGGCCAGAAGCCAACAAAATTCCCTATGAGTGCATGATCCTTCATGAATTGGATTTGGGTGTTAATACGGTGACTAGGAAGATAAATATTGGGACGCTCTGCTGCAATGGGTTTACAAGTACCATAGGTTACCTTTGGGATCTCTGTATTTTCCTTACAGTCCATCTGCAGTCCTTGATGCGATGCTTCATCTTCCTACTGTTGTGCTGCTTTGCTTCCTACTGTTTGTTCTGTTGTCTTAGGCTTTGTCCATTCAGTCTCATTTGCTTTCGGTAGAGGAGTTTGGATGTCACTCTTGCTGATAGGGGGAGGCCCAATGGCCCCCCTGGTGGGGTATTCATTGCGTAAGCTCGATCTACAAAATGGTACCACTGCTAGAGAGATCAGGTTGCTGCGAGGAAGGCTAGTTGCGCTTGAACTCACGACGTTGCAGGGTTTGTCAAAAACCCTAGAGTGCTATTGTTCACGAGCTCCGTTTATGAGTTCTAACCATAAATAATAATAAATTTTATTTAATAATAATTTTTTTTTTTTTTTCTAAATAAAACTGATCTATTAACAAATGCGTAAAGTTACAATGTGACCGAGGTCAGAAACAACTGCCTTTGGAATGGCAGATCTATCAGGAAGAAACATGAGAAGAGACCGCCCATTGACAGGGGAGCTGGCCTGGAGGAGAGAACAATGACCCACGCATGGGGTAAAGCACCAAAGACATACTGAGCGAGTACAAAAAAACCAGGGACGAGCCCAAAAATCCCTATGCCAACTAAACATAGATAAGTCCCCCGAAATTGACGAAAAAGAGAGAGGAAAGCACCTCATTAAACAAGCTATTCATCGGGTGGAACTTCCACGATCCTGCACCAACCAAACGCCTACATATCCCTTGCTAGAGCCTCTTCAGAAGCCGAGGGCCTTTGTTCCACAATCTCCATTACTTCTTCAGACACATTGAAAGCAGGAGCATTCGGGGGCTAAAAAGGTGCGTTGACAGCTTCATTCTGAATATTGAAATCATGAGCAGGGTGCTGAGTGAGGCCAGAAGGTTGAACATTGGATTCCCCCGGCTGGGCCTCCTCCTAAAAAATGACAGAGAAAAGAACAAAAATTCTGGGACGGTTCAGGGCACTGTCAAAGATGAAACGCACGCTGCTAGTGGAGGGCAGAGGAACAGAGGCTGTAGGAAGGGAGTGCCCTCTCCCACTGCAGGTGCGAAGGTAGTGACCAACACTCATGCCACTCAAGCTAGAAGGCACCTCAAACGAGAAGCTGGTAGATGCCCTAGGAGGGTGGCCCCTGGTGCTGCCCCTTCGGCTCCTCATGCGATGGCGTAACCGAGGCATGGAGGAAGCAGGCGTGTGCGAAGTGACAATCGATCCGGAGCAGGATTCCCAATGAGCTTCCCAATCAATAGCAAACACAACGACATGGAAATGACGGGCAGCATGAACATGAAAATCGTCAACAGGAAAATCGACAACGAACACCAGGAAGACAAAGAGGATGTGCAATGGAACAGAATGTAAGAGCGAGACCTCACAACAAAAGGAGCAGTGCGACATATTCGTGGCAGTGAACGCCTCACCTCCCAGCTTTCTAACTTCTCCAACCTTACTACCACCAGCCTATCCAATAATGGCCTCATTGATGAAGGGTGCAGACTCCGGCATGCCAAAGCATGCGAAGGTGAAATGCCAAGCAGAAACCATGGTGTGAATTTGCATCTCCCCAGACGTCGTGCCTTTGAGCTCAGTTCTGAATAAATGCTAAGATCTGGCTTGCGATGGCATGTTAATAAGCTCGTCCTGGGTGGGCAGGTGTGGATCTGCCTTGCCCCGCCCCTGTCCTGTCAACATAAACTCCTTACCGATCACCCGCATCCAGGATATTTAATAATAATAATTATTATTAAATAAAAAAATTATTTAAAAATTAATATACATTATTTAATAATCAGATTTAAATTAAATATATAAATAATATGTTTTATTTATAATCTTATTAATAAAAAATATAGAGATTAATAATAATAATAATTTTAATATTAATAATAGTATTATTAATATTAAAATATTAATAATGTATATATATATATATATTAAAAATAAATAAAAACACATTAACAATAATGAATTCTTAATAATAATTTAAAATGATGATAATAATAATCATAATATATTATATATATTTTATAACAAAATAATAATCTACAACCTTAAGATTAAGGGAAATACTCCTTATCCTATTCTCTTGATTGAATCTGGTTTGTCCCTCATTGAAAGTACGACTATTTTTAGATATCTCATGTATAAGAAGAAGCTTGACAACATGGAATAAAAAAGTCTCCTTAATATTGCTTCTAACTATAATCAAAATGCTCACCTTTGCCTCAGGTGCGGGTGGCATAAGGATGCCAAGTACTAGCTCCACCATTGGGGAATTAAGGAGGAGCTCAATATGGGAAGAAAAGATAATATCAAAAATACTATTAGCTCGAAGTATAACGACATGTTGTGGGAGGATTAGGAGCTGGAGGGTAAAAGGAAGCTTATATCCTATAAGGAATTGATCAACCCCACCCTTGATAATCATAATTATTTCTCTGTGTTTTCCAGCAATAAGAAAACAATGAACATCACTAAGATAAGAACTAATTCCCATGAGCTTCATAATGAGACCGGACATTGGTCTATTCCCAAGGCCCCTTGGAATGATAGATATGTCAGATTTGCGATGCTAAATAAGTGGAAGATGAAAGTCACTTCCTTTTAGAATGCCCGAGTCTTACTCATATTCGATCTCAATTCCCTATCATCTACAACACTTCCAATATTCTTGACCTATTAATCCAACCCACCTATAGGGATCTTGGAGCCCTTATTTTCCTTCTCTTTGACCATAGAAACAAGATTTTGAAGAATCAAACTTCGATTTTTTCTCCTCTCGTAAGGTCCGATAGACTGTATTGGTCTTAACATATGGTAACCACCACAACCATCATCATCATCATCAATTATATTTTTATTATTATTAGATAGATAATAATTATATTAATAAAAAAATAAATTATTATTGATTAAACTAATAATAATAATTATTATAAATAAAATAGTAAAATAATAAGTTAATAATGATATTGTTATTATTATATAAAATTATTAAATTTATATATTAATAATCAATAACTATATTAAAATGAAAGCATAAATAAAGTATAAATAAATAAAAAATATAAATATGAAAAAATAAATTTTAATATATTCACAAGGAAAAATATTTTTACAATAAAAAGTAAAGGGAGGGAAGAATGTATAGATTAGCGCATGATCGACCATCATTGATAATCACGAATAATGGTTAACAATGGTTTACAAAGGTCTATTTTTTCATATTTTGACAATAGTTGTCGCAATGTGACAAAGGAAATTGACAAACAATTTCAAATAGTAAAACACCAATGAAAACAACATGGAATTCATTAACATTGAAGCAAAATACGAATTAAATTTTTGTTGAGACATTTTAGTTCTTGCAACAAAAACAAAATCCAACTTTTGACACTCCATCAGAATGTAATTATTTTATGCCAACCTCTTCCAAAGCACACCTAGACAGGTGACAGAAGTAACACCAATTCAAATCAATAGAATAATGATCACAATACTTCACGCTTTCCACCCAGTCCCTTCTTGTTTTTCGTCCTACTTCTCTTTGGTGAAAATGATACAAGGTTTGAAAATCTGATTTCATTTCATGCAAGACATGAATATGCTTATCAACAAAACTAGGTTCAAATACATGCCTTCTATCAAATATTCTGCGAATATAGGTAACAAAATTTATGCTTTCTGCAATAGATTTTATCTCTCAAATGTAATCCATAACATCATTTTTCTCCATATATACATTTCATTAACAGAAAGATACAATTGAAATTAGTAAATACACACAAAAAAAATATATAAAAACAAAAATGTTGATATATTCTTTTGGTTCTTTTGTGTTTAATCCACAAAAAATTATTTAGACAAAAATTTAAAATGATTCAAAACACAGACAAATGAAAGCATAAATGGGTGTATTTAACCAATAAAACAACAACATAACCAAAAAAAATAAAATTATTTCCACATCCAATTTCTTCCTAATGGAATTTTTAGTTACTTTACCAATCCAAAAATATATTTAAATGATCAAAAAGCGTAACAAAGAAGTTATCAATGTCCATACAGATAATTACAAGAAACAACAATAGTTATAGAGAACTAATCATATTTTTGTGAAAGACATGCCAAAACACCAATATCTACTCAAGACAAATTCCCTGAAAATGATATTGACTTTAATTGTTCCTCCTCTTTATTTCTAAGTGTAACATATGCATTATCTTGCATTTTAGTGTAACGTTGAAAATAAAAATGTGATGAAATACACAAACCATCCATCAACTTCACCCTTGGTATAGTTGTAAACCTCAAACCCTGCCTCTAGTTATGTGCAATATCTACAGTGGCTCATTATAAAGTCATCCCTTGCGATTTGTGAATTGCCAAAGCCCATGCCATTTTAATGAAATCTATTTAAGATCCCCCCTAACAAAAGGAACAATTGACACAATTTCTTGGTGGCCATTATCAAAGGGAGCACAACAATACTTTTCAAAAATAATTGTAGTGAATTGTGAAATTTGTGGCAGGTTTGTACCAAGTTCATAGAAAATATCTTCAATATATATAAGCACATCATTAACCAACCTAGCCTCAACCCATAAATTACACGTTAACATCACACACTTTCAATGACATAGAAGAATTTCACTCTCCAAGAAATCATCACCATTGTCACCAAATTTTGTTCTTCTAGTGCATTATGTAACACATCTTGCAATTTGACAATTTAATAATTTAAGCATCTTTCATTTGTAAAAATTAACGAGATTATTCATTGTAAACAAGTGAATAGAAGAATCAAATAATAATATTTCATGTCGATCCAAGAAATTATCAACATGTGTCATAAGAAGATCACATTCAGCAAGAAAAGGCTCTACATTTACCATATTCGTTATAATATTTCAAAAATATGCTTATCTCGGATTGTCTCCTTGCTTCCTATAAATTTTATCCAAAGTCATAAAAATGTTGAAGCTTTCCCACAAAAATTTCCCATTTTTGGTTTATTCGTGGCAGGAGGCAGCTGGCCAAGGTCACCCAAAAGAATGACAAACCTACCACCAAAAGGAGAATCTTTGTTTTCAAGAATGACTTCTCAAAAATGACAATCTATCTATATGTATAGCGTTGGACCTATAAAGCTCATATCATCAATCAATATATAGCGAATATGCCTCATTTCTTCTTGAAAGATTGTCAGAGCCTGACTAGATAATGGTTTCATATCTTTGATAGAAATTTTCAAAGAAAAAATTATTGGTTTTCCACAAATGTTAAAAGCATATATAATAGTTGGAGAAAGTAATAGCAATGGTCTTTTATCAGTTGTTGTTGAAGTAGAAATAACATGAGAAATACAGTGGATGAGTGAATAATTTTTTGGTTTTAGAAGTCCCTTGAATAATCATTTTCAAACCACCATCATTCCACCATTAACAAATTTTCAAAAAACAATCTCAAAAGTAGCCAGTTTTTTTTCTGATAGACATGAAGGTGACAAAAATTTCTCCCTAACCAAGCTCCCATTGACAACACCAGTAGACTAAGCATATTTTATAAAATGGATCCTTTTTGTCCAAAAATTTGTTTGGGACCCATTGATTCTTGCCAATTTTAATGAATATCAAAGTCCATTCTACCAAGATTGTCAAGGTTTGAAATGCTTACTTTGCTTCGACGAACTATTCGGGAAAAAACATGTCACTCTTCCAAGTCTCGATCAAAATTTTATTCATGTACAAGGGGCTCACCGTATTATTCATTGCCTCCATCCAAAAAAGGGGATCGATCGACATGCCATCCATGATACATGAAATTTCTTCAATTTTGATTGATACTTTCAGTTTAAAACCCTATATCAGAAGGAATTCCATTAAATGGCTTGTATAAAAGAAACTTACTCCAACGTAAGGTTTAAAACTCTTTTGAATAAAAATTAGTAAAAACATAAAAGTGTGGACAAACATGAACAATAGCATGATTATCTCATGGCATCCATAGCTCATGCCTATGGTTGGCATCAAAACTTCATGATATTGTTGTTTCTATCAAGCACGAATTCCCCCAAAAAATAGGTCGGTTTTGATACACCTAAATGAAATTTCTTACACACGAAACCTCATCAGAATGCAAAAATACATTTTGGTACACTTTCTTTACAACATTCAAAGAGAAAAATGTGTGACTCCAAAGAAAAAGAGGGAGTTTTAGAAACAAATTGAAGGTTTCTTGAGCTGTAATGTCATGATGAACAAGGGTTTCAGCAAGGAACCTTTGATACACAGAAAACACAAGATCCTCAGACCGGCTCCCACCATCCACTGTTGTCAACCTTTCATGGTAACTTTATGATCTTCTCTCTGCCTTTAAACATATTTTTCTATTATTTCAATACTACATGTTGTGATCTGAATCTGAATGTTATTTTTGTTGTGCTAATTTCATCTTCAGATTTATAATTAAATTTTTCATCACTTTCTTTATGTGCATAGGTTTCCTTGGTGTTTACGAGTGTTAAAAAATGAAAATGAATTTAAATTTATTTTAAATTCATGAGAATAAAATCATTAAAAACAAATTCTAAAGAACAACAATAACATATACAACAAACCATCACAATGATCCATTAACACAATGTTTTGATGAAGGAGTTCACCCCTCTTGGGCTACATCTCCTTGGTCTAGCTTCCATGGCTTGGGCCTTTGTATTAGATCAAATGTGAAAAAAATGTTGTTTACATTCACCTACTGCTTTTGAAACCTACTTCAATGTGTTCAAAATTTCTAAATCATCCAGAATAGACTCTTCTTGCTCCTAACTTTTGTCGAATTTTGAAAAAGTTATGGCCAAAACTAATTTGGCCTAGGAAATCTCCACTAAATCTTCAGATGACTCTAGTTAAGGCCACTAAATTTAGAGTTGGCACTAAATTTGGATGATCTTCGAATTCTCCACCAAACTAAACTACAATTTAATTAAGTGTAAGTGGGATTAACTTAAGATAAATGTGAATTAGGCGCATTGAGCGCAGTTTACATAACTCTGAATTAGCATATGTGATTAGCAGATTAACAATGTTTTAAGGTTTAATAACCCCATTTAACAACTAACTTTGCACTTAACTATTAGCGCTCCGCCATGGTCACATATAAGGTCATGTGGGGAGGGGGTTGGCCCCTCCATACCCCCACGGATCATACAACATTGAGTATAAATAAAAGGTCGCGGCTATATAGGTTAAGTTACAAAGCTGTGGTTTATTGGTATGAACGATGTATTGTGTGGGGGAGGTCATGGGGTCGAGCCCCGACCTCCACAACACCTGTACATAAAATTTTTTCCACCTAATATATTAATCAATTTGACCTTTGTAATATGCAACATACTTTAGACTTCAATAGAACATTTGATATGTATGAAATTCAGACCATAATATATGTGTTGACTTTGACATCTATATATATATATATATATATATATATATATATTGAACTTTAGAACCATATGTGAAATATAATTTAGCCTTCAACCATGTTCCACCAGGGGGGGGACATTGCGGCCCCTGGCTGCACGACATGTCCACCTCTCATTGGACTATTCCAACCATAAAAAAAAAAAATCGAATTTGACTTCACCTTCCAAACTCTCCAGTGAATCCTGCAGTGACACTTGTCACAGTTTTATTGGGCGAAAATGATAGAATATTCCTAGAATATCCCTTTTGAATGGAGCTTCCATGTCACCATTTTGTCATGTTCTGAAATTTTTTTAGTTGTTTAGGAAAATGAACAACAAACTCTATCTTCTTCATCTATACTACGTTTTAGATGAAACGAATTGCATCAGATTCTTGACGCTAAGCTCTTCGTTGCCATCCAGTTTCCATTTAATTTTGAGCACTTTTATTTTTGAGCTTTAACAATGAGCACCTAATAATTCCTCCCGACTAGAAACCTTTTATACCCCCAAATCTCTTTGATTAATGATCATGTGGATGAGGGTACACTCCCCTCACCCTTCTAGTCTCAATCCACTAATCATTAACAATGTCAAATTATGACTTGCATTCATTATCTTCTTCATTTCTCCTTCATGTATAAGAGACAAACTTGTCTTCTTCTTATGCGCTCTAACTATGTACTTAATTCCATATTTAAACAATTGATACTTATTCTCATGGCGATGAAATACTGCTTTCCTATCATAGATATATGGACTTCCCAAAAAAACACCTGATGTCTCAAGCGGCACCACATCAAGTTCAACTTCATCAAGAAATTTTGAATTGATGGTGAACCTTAGTATGCACTTCCTTGTAACCTGCAAGTTTTCATTCTCACATGTCCACCCTAAACGATATGGTCTTGGATGTCTAACAGTTCCAAGGTTTAGCTCCTTAACTAATTCTTCAGAAATCAAATTAGCTTGAAACCCACTATCAAAAAGTGTATATATATTGGTATGTTTAGAAACGACTCTAATATGGAAAAGTTCAATTATCGTATCTTCATCATGAGTGACATTGGAACAATTTGAAGAACTAGTGGTTCTTATGTGCTCACCTTTCAAACCCATGGTTGTAATATTGGTTTCATCTCCTGAATCTGAACCTATGCCATGTTCAATGATAGCAACATTTTTTCCCTTTTCTTTGGCTTTTGGTTTTTTTATCTTCAACTCTCGATGAAGTTTCCAACAATGGTCTTCATCATGTCCATTATTAGAACAATGTTTACATGTGATTTTCTCTTTCTCTCTTTTGATAGACATATCTCTCTTTCCTCTTCCATTAAATTTTCCCTTTCCTCTAACCTAAATATCAATTTTCTCATCTATATTTTGTTTCCCTCTTGCTTATAAATGAGTGGCTTGAACTCAAAAATCATCGAAATTTGTGGGATTAAACATGAGAATAGTGTACCCAAGGTAACTGTGCAAACCCCCAGTATAATTTAACAAAGTTTCTTGAGAATACAAATTAATACCCAATATAGGAGCTCTTATGCTCAATTCACGAGAATAATATTGCACACTTCTCCCTTTCAATTGTTTAAAATTATGCCAATCCATAATCGATTTTTGCATGTAATCTAGAAGATAAAATTTCTTTTTAATGGCAACAATAAAACTTGACCAAGACATTGAGATCTTACCATAGTTTTTCATCTCTTCTTGAGGCCTTGCTTCCCACCATACAAGTGTTGATCCTTCCATCCTCAAGGAATACAATTGAATATTTATGTCATCTTCATCAAGGTTCTAAATTCTGCAGTAAACCTCCAATTGAGAAATCCAATTATTCAGCCTCTCTGCATTTACCTCGCCATTATACGTTGTAAGCTCAAATTTGATATGAAGTTTGAGTAAGGGAGTTTTTCCTTTTGTGGTCTTTGAGTGAGTATGGGTTGTTTTGGCTATGGAAGTGGAAGATGATGTAGATGGAGAAGACGAGGATGATGATGATGGTGGTGGATATGGAGGAGGATTTCCTCCACTTCCCTTTGAATCCTTCTCTTCATACTTCTTTCCTTCTCAGGTTCCCTCTCCATGTGGAGACTTAGAATTATCTCCAACAATCCTGGTGTCCCTCTCTTCAAAGAGGATCCTAACTCTTTCAGTCAGTTCATAGAAAGCCTTCTTGTATGCTTCCTCTTCTGAAAGACCTCAACTCTCTCTCTAAAACTTGACGTGATGGCTATGGATTCAAGATTAGCTTCTAGTGCAACTTGTACCTCTTCAATCTCATCTTCTGGTGCAACTTGTACCTCCTCAATGTCAGCTTCTGGTGCAACTTGTACCTCCTCAATATCAGCTTCTGGAGATAAAAATTGAGGTGCTTCAAGTGCACTTGTGAGTGAAACTTTGGGTGGAGATGGTGCCCTTGTGGCTCTCCTTCTTCTGGTCCTAATCTCAGGACTTGCAAAAAATACTTTCCCTTATCCTCTCTACAACTTTAACCTTGTAAGCATCACAAATTTGCAACCATTAAAATCCTACTTTCAAAAAACTCAAGAAATAACCTTTGAAACCTCTCAACTAGGCTTTGATACCATGTTGATCTAAATCTGAATGTTAGTTTTGTTGTGCTAATTTCATCTTCAGATTTACAATTAAATTGTTGATTACTTGCTTTATGTGCATAGGTTTCCTTGGTGTTTGCGAGTGTTAAAACAGGTAAATGAGTTGAATTTTATGTTAAATTCATGAGCATCAAATCATTAAAAACAAGTTTTGAATAGCAGCAATAACATGTACATCAAACCATCACAATGATCTATTAGCATAGTGTTTTGATGAAGGAGTTCACCCCTCCCGGGCTACATATCCTTGGAATAGCTTCCATGGCTTGGGCCTTTTTGTTAGCTAAAATGTGAAAAAAATTATGTTTACATTCACCTAATTCTCCTAAAACCTCCTTTAATGTGTTCAAAATGTCCAACTCATCTAGAATAGACTCTTCTCACTCCAAATTTGGTTGAATTTTTCAAAAATTATGGCCAAAAACAGTTTGGCCTAGGAAATCTGCACTAAATCTAGAGATGACTCCACCTAAGGCCACCAAATTTGGAGTTGGCATCGAATTTGGAGGACCTCTGAATTCTCCATTGAACTAAACTATAGTTTAATTAAGTGTAAGTGGGATTAAGATAAGATAAATTTGAATTAGGCTCATTAAGCGAGGTTTACATAACTCCACATTAGGATATGTGATTAGCACATTAACAATGGTTTAAGTGTTAATAATCCCATTTAAAAATGTAGGGAGGGGGACCGCGGGGCTGGCCCCCTTCATACCCCGCCGATCATACAACATTGAATATAAATAAAAGGCTGCGACTATATAATTTAAGTTTCAAAGCCGTGGTGTATTAGTATCGACGGTGTGTTGTGTGGGGGGGGGTCATGGGGTCGAGCCCCGACCTACACCTAGCCTATACATAAAACCTTTGATATGTATGAAATTTGAACCATAATATATGTACCCACTTTGGCATATATATATATATATATATCAAACTTTAGAACCATATGTCCAATATAATTCGACCTTCAACCTCGGTCCACCTAAGGGGACACGTGGCAGCCCGTGGCTGCACCATGTGTTCACCTCGGGTTAGACTATTCCAACCATTAAAAAAAAAAAAATGACCTTAGGAGACACAATAAACAAATTTCACCTTCCAAATTCTCCTGCAAATCTTGTAGTGAAACTTGTCACAGTTTCATTGGATGAAAATGACAGAATATTCCCAAAATATCCTCCAATTTTTTAGCTATTTAGGAAAATGAACAATAGCCTCTATCTTCTTCATTCGGACTCTGTTTTCGACGAAACGAATTGCACCATATTCCTAGCGATGTAATATTTGTTTTAGTTTAGTTTCCATTTGATTTTGAGCACTTTAATTTTGAACTTAACACTTATCACATGATCATGTTGAGACACAATGAATTGGAAATCAACATTTTCTCACTACATTGTTAAAATATCTACATTGTGAACATTTAAATAGTCATATTTTGTGCCATTTCATAAATTTCCCCCCTTTTTCATCTATATATAAGGTTGAATCTACATGAACCTCCCATTGAGCATCATATTGACACAAACAGATAGATCCCTTTCTACATAAACACAAATCAACACTGCATTTCGTATTCCTCTCAACATGATTCACCAAATGCTCATAATCATCTTTAGGATTACAAGAAATTTTTTTTTGTGTATTTAATAGCCATGGATCATCATTCAAAATTAGAGGGACCATGAGATTTTTATGATGTTTGTCACGCAGATTCCAAGAAGTAACATAATTCTCAAAATAGCACTTTTTTGTGCCAACAAAATCAATACCTAACCAATCCAATGTTTCCATATCCAATGCTCTAGGTAACCACTAAAATCCATGAATGTGGGTCGAACATCTATGTTTCTACACATACCTGACATAATTAAAAAAATGAAATTACATATAAATAACAAACCATATTAACATATCTTTTGGTTCAATGCTTTAAAAAAAGGGAAAAAAAAAGAACGATTAAAAACCTATACTAGAAGTCCTTAGCACTAATATATTTGTGCAGAACTATCTCCCGAAAGATATTGAATCTTTGGTGCATGTAGATAGCAACTATATGCGGATACTGAATAACATTTTCAATATTTTTGGCATGCTTACTTTGTTAATAATAATTTTTATTTGAAGGCATTAAATTATGCAAGTCAGACCACTTTGTGTCTGTTGCAATCAAAGTAAAAAACAAAGTAGGGTAACCTAGTTGGAAGATAATGTCTATGATTTCAGAGTGACACTTTGTCCAATAAGCCCTTATCCCCCTAAGAAAAGATCCAAAATGCATTAATTTTTCAGCTCATTTATTGTCTTGTAAATCACATAGAGGTTGACGCAACTCCTCGCAGATGTATTTTCATGGACAAACTTCTTCAAAAAGAAAGAATTTTCTCCTTGAATTTAATATTGCATAATTATATTCAACAAGAAATATCAAAACTAAGGATGGCTTCCAAATCTTTGATCATAATATCTGAATAGATGCAAACCATATTCATGCATCTTAACATTGCAAATACGTGGATGCAACCAAAAACCACCTCCTTTAGGGAATAAATTTGGGAATTCCATGTCTAGCAATCCTTTAGTATAATATTGATGAATGGGAGATGTACCATATTAGTCAAATCTACTAGTTCAACATATGTTCAATCCGCATTCCCAATAAATTTTCTTGTTCAATAAACTTCCCTAAATTCACTAGGAAAACAAGAGTATTCCTTGCGATGGAAGGTATATCTTGCTAAAAACTTATTGTGTGTCCACTATATTGATATTGGCCACCATAAGCATGTGACATGTGTAAAATCAGATTTACACGAGATATTAGCATCTCTTTGACTTGTGTCAAAACTCTTAGAACCTCAGGTTGTTCATATAGATCCATGTTGTTAAAGAAGTAAAATAGATGGGAACCTTCCTCACCCCTACATATTTTAAAAATGGGCCCCTCATGCCATATTACAACTTGTATACCAGGATAATATTCATTTCACACTTGGCACATATGCACTTCATACAAACTATCAATTCTCAATTGAAAGTTTTTATGGACCTCAAACATGTCACTAGTAAAATAAGAGGGAGATGTTTCATTTTCTCTCCCAAGCACTTCTTTAGGCTGACAATGATCTAAAAAAACCAACCAATTCCAACATAAAAATAATGGAAATAAATTCTTCTATAGTGGCTAGAGTGGATCAAATTATGCTTCTAAGGAAAAAAACAACCTTTATGAGAATGAAGAGATATCTACAAAACAATATAAATTTATTTATAAAACAACACAATGAAGACACAAAGGATGCACATTATCTGAATTTTTTCACTACCTTTTTTCAGAAGAAAAAAACGCTGAATTATAATATTAATAAAACAGTACATGTGCATCATAGATCTCAGCTGTAGGATTCCAGCGAGAAAGCCATTTTAATGCCCGATACAATCAGCTCAAAGATAAGAGCACAGAAGATATTAGTGGGCAGCCACATAGTTGGGACAAATCAGACCCAGTACTAATAACACTTACATTGATAACGGGATTGGAGATTATAATAGATGAAGATTCTATAGATTGTCTCCAAATGATGAAAACTATAGATTAGGATCGGTAACATAAGATTGATAAGGTGCACGACGATCCTTTGTTAGTGCAGCAATATAGATAAATGACAAAGGCAAAATGATGGCCTGAAGAGAAATGATTGATCCTGCACGATGATTGATGGCTCCAACTAATATGTGCAGATAATACGCGCTCGCCTGTACTATTTGGATCGACGCTCGCTTGAAAAAACGTGAAATCTGGCTCGCTTGATATATACTAGCACGCTCGCCTGAGATGCGTAGGCCTGTGTTTAAAAATAAGAACAATCCCAATGAAATAGGGACAGGCTATCACATAATGAAAACCAGCCTCCTGATAGATATGTGCAATGATAGCCTTATGAGAATACAAAATGCCTCGCAACTTCTGTCCTCGGCCCTTTCCAAAAACTGTCAAAAAAGCATTGTACTGCTCGCTCATACCGAAATACATACCTGTCCTGAACCAAAAAAGTACACAAACCTGTTATGGAATTGGGATTGTAGATTGCCAGTGGGAGAGACCATCTCTGAAGAGTTGAATGTTCATAATCCCAAAATCAGATACCAGTCCTTTCCTGGACAGACCGTCTGCCCTAGTATTGCTTTCTCTGTAAATGTGCTTAATGGGAGGATAATCGAGTTTGGACCATAAACATCGAGTCCTATGCAACCACCCCTGTAGATCAGGCCTCAACATTGACGTGTTCCTGTTTACCCATCCTATTATAATCTGCGAATCCCCATAAACATGAACATCCTGAATCTGCAAAAGAACAGCCAAACGAAGACCACCCCACAGCGATATTAATTCCGCCTTGTTGTTGGATCCCATTCCAGCGTTCCAATGAATGTGAATCCTTTCACGCTGTGATAATTTAATCCAAGCCCCACACCCCATCTGCCCCTCCATGCATGCGCCATCGAAATAGATAGCAGGAATTGCCATCACATGAGGCCTGATGCGGATGGAACAATCAGAAATGGGAAGACAAGGCACAGGCCGGTCATCCATCCAACCAATGATATTCGAATAAACCTGTGGAATCCTGAAAGGCACCTCCTCAAAAATCAACCTATTCCTGCCCAGCCACACTTCCCATATGAAGAAGAAAGGCAATGATTTAAATTTACTCCTCAGACTGTCCCACTCCTTGGCAACCGTCATAAAATCATCCGGAAACCATGCTGGGCCCATGAAATGATCAGCGAAAAGCCGCCATAACTGCATGATAACCGGGCATTTGAAGAAAAGATGATCAATTGATTCAGTATCACCACAACATATGTGACATCTGAAAGGCCCCATAAAGCCCCTCCTACTCAGATTATCTCCCGTGAGGATTCTGCCCTTCCAAACCAGCCATCCAAAAAGAACAATTTTTGTGGGAATTTTCCTCTTCCAGAATAAGCAGAAGGAGGCAGTCAATGGTTCCCTGTATGATGCCACGTTCAAAGTACTGTATATATCCTTTACAACAGGTGCACCCTCATATATGGGTCCATCCCATACAATAGAATCCCCGCCCGTATCCCAACTGAAACCCGCAGCCCTGAATTCATCCCTAAGAAAGTCCCATTCCAAAGAAACGTCCGGTGGCAAACCAATCTGGAGCGCTGTTTTAAATTCCGATGAATCATAAGACCAGATCCTGATAGTTTGCGCAATGTAGTTGATGCCTCTATGTGAGAGGCAGTGAACCAGCCTTGGGGATGGCCTGCATTTAAGGGAAGCCCGATAATTTTGTGATACGTGAACGGGATGTCACCCCCGTCCCTAAAAAGCCATGCTAGCCGATCCTTGACATGACAAGTAATCATCAAGAAACTTCTCCAAATCGCTGAAATATGCCTGGGAGTAGGAAGGATTGATCCTAGAATTTGATTCAGTATGCGTCCACGGACATATTTACTTTTGATAACATCCTGCCATATTCCATTACCCATCGTAGCCTTCCAAAAAGACTTGATAAGCAATGCCTTGTTGAAAATTCTCAAGTTAAGAATGCCCCATCCATCATGTTGTTTAGACCTGCAAAGAGTCACCAACTTGCAAAGATGGATTTTCTGTGGCATGTTGGCGCCAGCCCACAAGAATTTTGCCATGATACTGTTCAGACTTTTAATGATACCATCCGGGATGTAGAAAAGATGGCCCCAGTACACCATCGTTTGTGTTAATACTGCTTGTATGAGAATAAGCCTTCCCCCTAACGAGAGCCACCTGTGAGCCCAACCATTTATCTTACGGCGGAATTTATCCACCATCCAGGTCCAATCCTGATTCTTATACCCACAGGGTTTGATTCTAAAGCCAAGATAAGTAAAACCGCCGGCAGCCTCCTTTAGATCCATCCCCATAAACTCCGCAATGAACTCCAATTCCATTCTGTTACCATATTCAAATATAATAAAAGATTTCCCTTTATTTATTGAGAGGCCCGTGGCCGCATGGAAGCGATAGAACATAATGTGGATGAAGAACCAGTGGTTTCGCTTCAAATATCCAAACAGAAGCAGATCATCAACAAACAACGAATGTGTGCATGATACTTCACCAGAAAAGGAAAACCCCTCAATGCACCCCCGTCGCTCCGCATCATGCATTATCCCACTGAAACTATCCATAACCAAAATGAATATCAACGGCGAGAGTGCGCATCCCTGTCTCAAACCTCTCTCAGCCTCGAAAAAGGGAGTGGGAATGCCATTAATAATAACTGCGTACCTGACTGTGGTGATGCAGGACATTATCCATCTAATAGAGCCAATGGACAGACCAATCTTCATGAGAACCATCCGTATATATGACCAATCTATTGAATCATAGGCTTTATGGATATCTATTTTCATCAAAATGGCATTCTTTTTCTCTGAATGCATAGACTGAAGAACCTCTTGCGCGACTGCAACTCGAGCAACTAATATGCCTTTCCATCATGGAAAATTTGTTTCTCAACCACTATTCATTTGAGCAATGTTCTAATAGGAAAAGAACTTGAAATAAAGATGCGTAAAACAATATAAATTTATCATGCGCATGTGAAAAACCTTCAAAAATATATATGCATGAACCACGTCTGTTGCGCTAATAAGAAAAGTCTCCCCACAATATTTGGCATGAACAAAATTTTATCTAAAGGTGTGTGGGAAACATTGTTTCCAAAAATTCCAACAAATTTCCCCAAATTGTAAACCATCCTAGCAAGAATATTACTATTGACAAGAAAATCAGTTGCAGCAACACGATCACTTGGATTAAAATCTCTATCTACCATCAAATCATATTTTTGACCATTTCCATCGCACTCGTGCTCCTCACTTATACGAAGCCTCCCTATGAAAATACATAATCCCAAAACAAAATCAACAGAGTAAATGTATCGAGCAAAAAAAAAAAAAATCTACAGACAATCAACAAAAAGCAATGAAATATCACATTAAAATGTTCTTCGAGTAAAACATGGGACGTCCCAAACTATAAATTAGCAGCACCTTCTATTTCATCATTTACCAAATTTTTGTAATTTGTTGCTTGATCCTGTCATCCGAGAATGAATCAAGGTTCCACACATTCTGCATCCAGTTCTCGAACAACATTCATTTATATAGTGTTTTCAAAAAATAAAAGGGAAAAAATAGAACATTAAAATTTCATGTTTAGATAAAAAAAATAATGGAAAAGTAAAAATATTTGAAGTTCCTTTGTTGTTACAAGAAAGACATAATGTATAGATACCATAGCGCCAACTATATTCACCATATAGTTTCTATTAGGAATGGCCCGGCCCTCATCGGAAACAAAATGTCCCAAACGTTCAACCATCTCAAGAAGCATATGAACACCACCCATAAAACCAAATGTCACCATTTGTTCATTTCCATCATTCTAACCATCTAAAAAAATTGAATTTCCTTCACTGTATTCAGGGAAAACATGATTTCGTTCATACACTCTCCTTCCAAATATAGTGATGAAAATAAAACCAATGTTAGTAAATCTCAAGAAACAAAAAAAAGATTTGACATCGCAAACATTCAGGAAAACAATCATTGAAAAAAAAAACTTCTTCACATTAAAGAAATCCCAATCTCATACTTATGATTTACATAATCTACTTCTTGCTGATTTGTTGAAGCTTATTTTTTCTGTTGGTACAAGCCTCTTCTTCATGCTCTAATAACATCCTTATTTTGTTGATACCATTGTCATTGGCATTCATTTTTTCTTTGGCTTGCACTAAGAGAAAGAGGTATTTTCACACCACACATGCTTCTTTGGTACCTCAACATTTCTACCAGAAAGTTAAACTTATTCAAATGTTGCTCTATAATTACCTTATAGGCTAGCACATACTCTTTCATCTTAAAAAATATTTAAAACCTTACCTTCCAAAATTATAAATATGAATTAAACTTCAAAACAAAACAAAAAGGCCTAGAAAAAAATCATTCCAATTAAAAGGACACATAAACAAAATCAATATCTCAAAAACTATGTTCCCCAAAAAAAACAATCAACTACATTGTTACATACACCTTACAACTCAATATCACAACCAACCCATAGAAACAATTGATTATTTGACATGCCATATTTCATAGAACAAAATTCAAATGCATGGAACAATGATATCCTACAAAAAAATTGAACAATTCACAAAGATGTCTCATATCAATACGTTTACAACCAAATGCTTCCAACTATTTCAGTTCAAATAATAGAAAGATATGTGGATTATAAATTCCTAGCAACAAAACCTTTTGTCACGATAAGTAGGAAAATAATTCCAATTTCATAGTTTACAAAAGACAAAGATATATAAATTCCATTGAAATTTTTCACAAAACCTTAGAAAGGAACAAATTTCCAAAAAATACGACCAAATTTAGCATAGCTATCTGATTAGTATCAGTTTTAAATGAATATTAGAACAGTGTTTTAAAATTTTTTTATTAGTTAAGAAAATCATGAGGGCTCTAGCAATGTCGGAAAAGAAAGACCTTGAAGCCTCTAATGCTAAATAAATATATCCAAAGGTAGTGCATGTATGTTAAGAATATAATTTTCATTTGGAATAATTGAAAATTTATTTCTATTTTCAATCAAATGATAGAAATCTTCAACCATTTCGAGGTCGAACTGAGACGAATCCAAAACAGACACTCCATCAACAATTGTTGTTTCACAGAATCCTGTCACCCAATCATACACCTTTACTCGCTTTTCTGAGCAATGCAACATAAGGAATATTTCCTCAACTGTCTATGAAATAAAGTAACCTAGACATTCACTATTTATATCTCCAAATATGTGTTCAAGCAATGACCAAATTTACCCCCAATCATCCTCAAAATATTTCAAACTTCGCTCCTTTCTCACTACACCAAATTCAATATTTTCTATCTCTTGAAGTGACCATATAGAAGTGGAACCATTATTAGGAACACAAATAATTTGATTCCTATACAACCCAAATGATATACATTGTATGTAAAAAATAAGAATAAATGAAAAACCCCAATTGTTTATGTTTATATTAAACCATTATATAGTGAAATGATATGTAGGGTAATATTCATAATTCTTGTCTAGACAAAGCCAAAAAATTTTTTTGTTGAGGAATATATCTTCCGTTGGAGCCGTAACGTAGCCATATGGAAATTTCATCCTCTTCCAAACCTTGTCAACACTGCTACAAATAACAAATTGTGAATCCATTTTTGTAGAATCATGTTTTAACAAGACCCATTCATATTTCCATGGGTTGGAACTTTCCAGAAAAAATAAGAAGCCTTGCTCCCCAAGAGTGAGAAATCCAATGTTTTTAAAGGTCTTCGTAAAGGGGATGAAAATGAAATAATTTGATGTATAAAAATAACTTGTAGGTGTATTGAACAAGATCATTGACCCCATGGTGCATTGAATTATGTATTGAGAATGAAGAAAAGGAAAAACCATAGAAGATAACCGACCTCTATAGTTAAGGTAAGATGTAATGAAGCACTCATAGGGAAAACGAACTGGGAAATAAACAAACCCAAATTATTTATCACCGGATTGATTGCAATTTGTGATGAAAATAGGGTTTTCCAATACAAGATACCATTGTATACAAACCAACTTAAATTTCATCAAGACTCACAAAGGAAGCCAATGAAACACAAGACTGATAATATCAAAGGGGAGAAATTCCCAAATGTCCAGATCGACAGTAAAAGCAACAATTGTCCCTTCGAAGAAACATAAAACATCCCTCTTTGCTGTAAATAGAAAAAACAAAAAAAATGTGAATGACAATCGCCAAAACATTAATCCATCACATTAGCCAACAAAGAAACTATATTTATCTCTAAAAACTTCAACACAACAATTAAATTGTTTCTCTTAATTGAAAATACCATCAAAACAAAACGTTCCACACCAGATAAACATTTCCACAACAACCAAAAATGCAAGAAAAGAGGAAATTATAAAAACAACTATTTTCAGCAAAACCAACACCAGCCCCCTACATGTATATTGATGTCAATGCCATCCATTTTTCCATGCAAAAAAATAATCTCCTATCCACATTCAATATTTTCTAAAGATTATGCATTTCTCTCAATCATATGCAACATGTTCATTGTATCCTAGCCTTCAATCCATAGAGAATCAAAACAAACTTTCCATCAACAACTTTACAATAACACAAAATCGACTTCAAAATGTTTTGGAACAATAAATAAATACACTAAAACTAAACACCATATTTAATTAAATTTCTATTGTTTCTCTTCAATTTCTTTTTCATTCTTCGGCATAAAATCTACATTAAATACAAAACAATATTGACAAAATACACATAGAAATACTATTCACTTCAATGGAAATTAACATATCAATCATTCTATTGAAAATAAAAAAACAATATCTATATTATTCCACATCTCTTTGAAAGACACTTCACCACAACCATTTTATTTTTCCTATCTACATGCCCACCCAATATATGCAAAATTGACCCCTAACATGAATGTAGAACAAATTCTAATGAAAACCATTACACTCGAAAATTATAATTTCAAATACAATACTTCAATATATATTCCACAAACTATATTGGTATATTTCAATATACAATAGATTAAATTACAAATAAATGTAAAGCTAAAATCAATATATCAATAAATAAAATTCAATATATATTATATTTTAAATGTATAATTATTTGTTAAATGATAATAAATATAAATTTTATAAATTCAATGCTAACAAAATATATATTTAAATTAAATATAAGAAAAATATTATATTAAAATACAATAAACAAAAAAATAATATAAAAATAAATGTATAGGCATAGTAAAAATAAAAATAGTATAAAAATAACTATTAACACATAACATAATTTTAATAAAAAAATAATGTATTTAAAAATGCTATATTTTTTGAAATTTATATATCAAATGTATGTTTTTCAATAAAATATAAATTTAAAGGGAATGCAGCGAAATCCTAACAAAGCCAAATACAAACCATTCCAAAGCTTAAAATAATTGAATTATCATATAGCATTAACTTCGTCCCTAAATTCAACATAGTGGACCGCCAACTACAACACACATTTTTGACTGGATTACGCAATGAAACATAACTGCAAAATTATTAAGATATTTACTCGTTTATTTAGGAATATGGATTTTAGAATATATATCTTTAAAAAATAATTAAAACTGTCCGATTATATGTTGCAAAATAAACGCTGTAAAATGGTAACATAGGAAAGAATAGTATAGAGGAAAAAATATGTGATATGTTATGTGACTTAATTGAATATTTAACTTATAAATATGAATTATTTTATTTAAAATAAATAATAAGTTTGGAGAATTGTTTGGATAAAAAAAATGGTTTTTTTATAACCTATGAAGGCTCTTCCTTTCATAGTGATGTTTGATTATGCACTATGGGTCACATGACAGGCGCATAAAATGGAACTGATTTTCCTGGAAATAAAATTGACTGGAGTTACTCTTTCAAACACTTATAAAGGAACAAAGGAATGAACAAAAGTAAGAGGTGTAAGACTGAAAAATAATTGTATCTTATGTTTTGATATTTTTAACTAATACTATTATAAATTTATTAAAAAAAAAAAAACATTTCAAATAGTTTAATTATTCTCTTTTGGAGAATTTTGTTTGAAAGGTAATAAAAATTTGTTAAAATTGCAAAAACAATTTATGTAACTTTAAATAGATTAAATATATTAAAATGCAAACTATTTTTAAAGTAAAAATTTAATATTAGCTAAAAGAAAGTCCTATAATATAAAGATGATGAGTAAAATAAATATCAAACCTTACGAAAAACACATTAAAAAAAACCATCACAAAAAAAATTGGTTGATAGATAAAAATGCCCTCAATTTTATATGTTGATTGCGTTTAAGACAAATATATCTTTATTAAAGAAAATTAAAATCTAAAACATATGTTTGGAGAATAGATAATGTAGATATGACAGATAATATTATTGGCGAATAGATAATACAAATATGACAGATATTATTATATCTCCATAGTTGCAACGCCTGTAGTTATGCCCTAAAAATTTTCAGGTACTTATAATTCAATGAACTTGTCACTTGACAGCTTTAATAGAGAACAAACTCGGCGACAAAAACTGTTATGACGTTTACTCAAAAAAATATGGTCACGCACTCTACAATGCACACAAAACCACATTTTTTTTGTTGAAATAAAAGTTTTGGCAACCCAATCATTTTCCCTTGCATTATATTTCATCAACTGTCGTCCATTAAAGGTATGCAACTGCCCAGAACCAACCAACAAGGAAAACTTGAACGAATTCTCGAATATCCACATATCATTCAATCGTTTCTACAGGCCCGTCTTTGGATCATAATTTTTTGCATTATTTCGATTTTTCCCAAATACAAACAATTTCTCCCAAAAAACCTCCATGGCAGTTGCCAACTTATTGGATCATTCGAGAACTAATTTCCCACTTCTATTCTTCCAATCTCCACATATCATCCACTTGTTTCCACAGGCTCGTCTTTGGATCATAAATTTCTGCATTATTTCCATTTTGCCCTAATACAAGCAATGTTTCTCCCAGGAAAACTCCATGCCAGTTGCCAACTTCTTGGATCATTGGAGGAAGAATTTCCCACTTGTCTTCTTCCACATTGTAAGCCTTTTCTGCTGCGAGCACATCATCATTTGGTTGCGTTGGCCTGTCGACTCCACGAAGACATTTGGCAAGCACAAAATAAAAAATAAAAACTCTGTTCATGACTTCCTATGAGAAATTGCTTCTCGTTAGCACAAACTCACTTGCAATAAAATGGAACTCCAAAAGAGAAGTTTGGAATGGGACAAAACATTTTCTAGGTGCACCTGAGAGGGTCGAATACTATTACTCTCCAACTATTCCACTTATATTTACTGTGCAGTATTCGAAGTCTGAAGTACTGAATGATACAGATCAAGTGGTCACTCTTTAAAGAGGTCATCAGGTGCTTATAAAACCCTGGACTACTCACTATATATTTCCATTTTTTTCACATAGTTTTGAGCTTTAACTGTGATTTATATGGAAATATGAGCAAGCACTCTGTAATGGCAGCATTTGGAAGATTAGGAATAGTTCTATCTCGTCTCAACAATGCCAACCTCTTTTATCTATGCAGGTTCTAGGGTTTTACCTAAAATGGAAAAGAAAAGAAACAAACGAGTCCTGACTAACAATTATTTACAATATCATTGTATTATCAGAATTTTCTATCAAAACAACAAAGAAATAATGGAGTATTTGTGCTACCATATTGTTTTCCCAGTTAAATGATTTTCAGAGTGCCATGGAGAAATCACGAAACCCTTGAAAACAAGAAGATTTAAGATATATAAAAACCAGAATGGTTATAAAAGAACGAAACAGACCGTCATGAAATTATGAAGTGTTAATATATATAAAATGAGTCGAATGGTCATAAAGAACGAAACTAACAAATTCATTTAGCTTTAATGAAGATCATTAGTAGCTATTAATTCCATTAAAGAACAGAGGTCGAGCAAGAAACTTGTGGCTTTGGGAAGCAAATTCCAATCGCCTTCGCAGTGGGCTCGAATGTGAGCGATAAGGCGCTCGTCTTATTCTTTGGTCCATGCCCCTTTGTTAGTATTAACTTTTTTTGCAGCAGGGAGATTTTCCCATCTTGACATACAAAATTATGTTCACAATATCTACTCTCGTAGTAACCCTCATAGTTAACTTGCACACCTTTATTAGAGGTGATTGAATTAGGATTTGTATCGACAATTTTCATTATTTCATTTTTGTAACTATTTAATAACAATATTCAATATTAAGGTAGATATTATTTCAATCATCTAACATCAAAATCAATGGTACGACAATGGTACAAGTGGCAGTTAAGGGGAGTTTTTTTCATAGAAAGATGCTTTACAGCATAAATATATGAATTATCTAAAATTTAAATGGATAACCATTATGTAAGAGTTTCTCTATTAATTATTCGATATATATTATAACAGTATATGTATTTTTCCTTTATGTAAATAATATTTTTAGATAATATATTTTCATAATTTAATTGTAAATAAGTAATTATGATAAAAGAAAATTATAAGATTTTTTTTTATATGGAAATGAATTTATTTGGAGCATGGTTAACTTTACCAAATAAATTATTACTAATACAATAATAACATGTTTCCAAAAACTTAAATCTATATAATTGAGAAACCAAATTGTTAAAAAATTTAATAAATACCTAAATCACACTATCTACTATAATTTTGTACCTTAAGATGCATAATGAGTAAACTAGCAATTACACCATCACCAGATGTTGCAAGGGAAACACCGTAAGATTCATTATAAGATTCTTAAAGAGATCCAATAGTTGCTAAGCAAGATATTTGTAATGATTTTGGTGAATTTTAATAAAGGTAGGATAAGATATCAAGTTCATAATAATCTTGTCTTTCATTGTAAATTTGATGTACTTTAGGTGTTGTCAATTGAAAAATTTTAAATAACACTAAGTCTTGACATCTTTGGGCAGCTCCTGAAGCAAGAGAAACCTTGTTGTTAATACAACTACTAAACCAAGCTATTAAATACGATAAAGGTAATGCCCCATATATATCTAGCAATATAAATAACATCAAAAATCCATACAGCTAATAGGTTTACAATGACGCTGATAGATGGAGTAGGACAATCTAAGTATCTACTAATTATTTTACCATACTTTGCTACAACAATGAGGAATGGAAAAACAAACATTAACAAAAACAAATTAATTACACAAAAAAGACTCCATGGTAGAAAAATTGTAAATTCATTTATTAATGAGATTTTGCATATATTACAATTCATATTCTACCCTGGCATTAGCATCAAGGATTAGATGTTCTGCTATCATTCTTGTTCTTTCTACATAGACTTCCTTCCTCTTAGGTGTGTCTCTAATCGCTTGTGCTGTGTCCTCCTGACTGTAACCTCCTCATCTCCAACTATCCATCTGCCTTTTAACATACTCAACAAACCCCAATGATAAAAAATTCCTCAAAATTGTCTTCCTCCAACCATTTGAAATTTAATGAAAAAATTAATCAACATAACTATAATATTGAAGTATAAATGACAATTCCAAATTTCCTATAATATTTTCTTGATAAGAGAGTCTACATCTATGAATCATAGAAGAGAGTAAAGTGCAACAAATAATAGATCTTGTGGATCTAGGTATTGAAAAGATCACTTCTATCTCTCTTTTTATAAATATTTCTAAAAAAGTCTCTATCAAAAGTCTTGATGATCTTGTGTCTAAATGTAAGCATAAAGAGAATTATAACAAAAGAAAACATTTGAACCCTATAATTAGACACAATAACAATGGTGTTTATGCTAGTTTTACTTATCTATACAACAAAATTGAAAGTCTATTTGCACAAAATTAGAACTATCTATTCATGTAAAGGAAACAGATGCTCCCTAACCTCCTAACCACAACCTCTGCCACCTCTCACCACAAAGGGAAGCAAAATAATCATCACAAAGGGAAGCATACTACTCAATGGGACATAAAACTTCGTAAATAAAATCTGAGGATTATGAAAGTAAAAACTTGGTAAAAGAACCCAAGGTTAAGAAAATTTTGATATGTTGCATACCAACCATCAAAAAAATATGAAAATCCTAAAATACATAAAAAGAAACTACAGTATCCAAAGATGGAGTTCCAAAAAATCCTCAACCTAACAAATCGAATAATTCCCCAACCTGCGGTCATAAGAGGGATCTGCATCAAGAAAAGTTTGCTTGAGAATAATAATTCTCAAGCAAAGTTTATAATTAGGATCTAAATCAATGATGATAAACATAATCTAATTGAAGGTAATGGTTTCCATATCTCTAATGTGATTCTCTGAAGATGATATAATAAAATGCAATATGCTAAAAAAAATAGTTACAAATAGTTACAAATAACCTAACCAACCCTATAATTAGACACAATAACAATGGTATTTATGCTAGTTTTACTCATCTATACAACAAAATTGAAAGTCTGTGTGCACAAAATAAAAACTATCTATTGATGTAAAGGACATAGAGGCTCTCTAACCTCCTAACCAGAACCTCTGCCACCTCTTACCAAAAAGGGAAGCAAACTACTCATCACAAAGGGAAGTCGACTACTTAATATGACATAAAGTGGATGTTTGTCCACTTAATATATTCTTATCTAAGTGTGAATGTGACAGTTATTTTGACATTTTTGCTTATGATGTCCCTATTTCTTTCGTGCAGATCATATTTTCATTTCAATTTCCATTTACATTAATTCCATTATTAAATTTTATGAGCAGTGACATAAATATGGGTCCTCACTAAAACTCAAAAATAGTAAGCTACTACTACCAGCCTGAGAATTTTTGTTATAGTATACACGAACTCTACCATTAAAATAAAGTATGGATGTAATTGAATTGGAAATTGGAAATGCTTTCCTGGAATATCGAGAAAAGTTTTGAATTCATTTTTTATATAATCATTGGTTGTTCGTTATCTGATGGTAGCTTCTGGTTATTGCTTGGATTGTGGGATGGTGTATCATAGGTGTCAACATCTACTACCTCAGCTCAAGATTTCAGACATCGTTGGTGCATAATAGTTTGCCTAAGATAGCTTCTATATATATAGGAATAGTGGCATTTGCGCCTATGGCTCTGTATACAGTGTCGATTCTGTATTTGAAATTTCGACGAGATAAGAAAGTGATTTATATAGCACTTGCAGAATCTGCCATCTGATCTGAAATTAAAGTGAGTTTGAACTGATCTGAATAACAGATTACTTGTACTGTTTTTATTAACGGAATTGATTTTCGGAGAACTCATATGAAATCATAGTGAGTATTAATAGATCTAAACCATAACCATATTGAGTATTTCTACCTTCATGTCTTCAAGATGTTCTTATGTGTGATACCCAAAAATTTGCAACCTTACTTGGCCTCCATTACTATTTGTAGGAAGTGAATTTCAAGAATTAATGTGGATATAAAAAAGGAACACAAACAGAGTTAGACATAGAATATCACAAAAGTAAGATCCACAGAAATACAGAGAAAAGTCACCCATTGAAAGGCGCAGAATATTTATTATGAAAAAATCCTCTTGGGATATTTAAACTCTAGCGTGACTTATATGCACATTGGTACAGGATTACAGTGGGAAAAAGGTAGAAATGTATGGCTTATAGAAATGTGTAAAAATGCAGATTGCATAGTTTTTGTTTGATATTTAAGTGATACAAATAACCTAACCATAAAAACATGCCAGTTCCATAAGGGTCAAGAACTCTTACTGTTTCCCAAGCTTTGCACTTCCAGAAACAAGCTCTTAGTTCTATAGTTTCAACTGGAATTTCTAGGTTGGTGGAATTAGGAGACTCCCACTTGGATTTCATTCCTAAAATAATAATGATAGGGTAGTTCCATCAGGGTCAAGGACTCTTGATTCTTACTATTTACATTTCCCAAGCTATGAACTTCTAGGAATAGGCTCTTAGTTCTATAGTTTCAACTGGAAGTTCTAGGCCAGTGGAATTAAAGGGACTACATTATAGAACGGAATTCATAAAGTAAAAGGCAAGAGGAGGACCTTCATATGATGCATTGATCCTATCCCTTAATGTTCCCAATTAGGTGACTGATTTCCTTCGGGGAGAATATCCCCTTGTTATTTGGGTGGAAAATCTATCCACACACCGCGTCACATGAAAATGGATGAAAGGAAGGGAAATTTAAGGGTGCCCTTCTCACCATCGTAGTGTCATGAGATACTTAATCCAACTTGGACATAGTCTTCTACCTGGTTGGATTCAACTCCCCCTCTAGGAAGAGAAATCCTCCCTCCAAAAACAGTAAAGGACATAGAGGCTCCCTAACCTCCTAACCAGAATCTCTGCCACCTCTCACCATAAAGGGAAGAAAACTACTCACCATAAAGGGAAGCAGACTACTCAATGGGACATAAAACTTCATAAACAAAATCTGAGGATTATGAAAGTAAAAAGTCGGTAAAATAACCCAAGGTTAAATTTTTTTTGATATTTTGCATACCAACCATAAAAAATATGAAGATCCTAAAATACATCAAAAGAAACTACACTATCCAAGGATGGAGTTCCAAAATATCCTGAACCTAAGAAATCAACTAATTCCCCAACCTGCAGTCATAACAGGGATCTTCATCAAGAAAATTTTGCTTGAGAATAATAATTCTCAAGCAAAGTTTATAATGAGGATCCACATCAATGATGATAAACATAATCTAATTGAACGTAAGGGTTTCCATATCTCTAATGTGATTCTCTGAAGTGAATATAAGAAGATTCAAGATGCTAAAAAAAATAGTGACTGATTATCCTCCTGAAATAATCATCCAACAGTCACAATGTACACCTACAACCTTTGGAAGCCATCGTATATCCATATAATACAAATTTCTACATGGATACACTGTCATGAATGTCATTGAAACTTTCCACCATTAAAAAAATAGTTACAAATAACCTAACCATGGGATTAGGACATGGGAAAAGAAATTAAATGAATTTTCAAATAAAATTTTGGGGAAAAAGAAATCAGATTTCATTCCTTCTTCTCCCAGTTTCAATATGGGAGACTCATTACTATTTTCAACCTTAATTGCCCTCCATTACTATTTGTAGGAAGTGAATTTAAGGAATTAATGTGGATATAAAAAAGGAACACAAACATAGTCAAACATAGAAGATCATAGAAGTGAGATCTACAAAAATAACATCAGAAATACAGAGAAAAGTCACACATTGAAGGGTGCAGAACCTTTATTATGAGAAAATCCTATTGGGATATTTAAACTCTACTATGACTTATATACACGTTAGTCCAGGATTATAGTGGGACAAAATTAGAAATGTATGGATTATAGAAATGTGTAAAAATGCAGATTACATAGTTTGTGTTTGATATTTCAGTGATACAAATAACCTAACCATAACAATAGGCTAGTTTCGTCAGGGTCAATAACTCTTACTATTTTGCAAGCTTTGCACTTCCAGATATAAGCTCTTTGTTCTATAGTTTCAACTGGAAGTTCTAGGCCAGTGGAATTAGGAGACTCCCACTTGGATTTCATTCCTAAGATAATAACGACAATTTCTCTGCAGAGAAATTATATAAAATCATAATGAGTATTAATAGATCTGAACCATAACCATATTGAGTATTTCTACCTTCGTGTCTTCAATATGTTTTTATGTGCAGTACCAAAAAATTTGCAGCCTTACTTGGCCTCCATTACGATTTGTAGGAAGTGAATTTTAGGAATTAATGTGGATAGAAAACAGGAACACAAACAGAGTCAGACATAGAATATCACAGAAGTGAGATCTACAGAAATAACACCATCTTTATAAATTTTAGGCATTGAACGAGGTATCCCCATTATTTATAGAAATTCCACCCATGAAAAGGAAAATTAACGAAGATAATTTGGAGCTATTACAAAGTTTTGTGATGTTGCAGATACAATTTTCAATTCTGCAAATAATAGAAATACTGAAAACTGAATATGAGATAGACTCCATGGACTGCTAAGTCAAATGTGCTTGTGAGCTTACCATCGTTGGCGTTTGTGACCATTGAAACTATAATGCAAATTCAAAGAAGAAATATAGTAATAATTAAACCAACGTATTCATATAAATTCCACCCATGAAAAGGAAAATTAACTAAACACAATCTCAGACATGTGAGAATATTTTCATATTAAGTTCATCACATAAATAATAATCACAGGTTGTTAAGGGGATGCTAACATTGAACTTATTTTCCCAGAGTTTGTGCAGGTGACCCCAACCCATTGATACCCGCAGGGATTAGAACCACTCCAAAGTTTTGGTGCCGTGTCTCCCCAATTTGATTTCAGTGTACTGGGAATGGAAGTTGCAGCAAAAAATCAAAATAAACATAAGATAATTTGGAGCTATTACCAAGTTTTGTGATGTTGCAGATAAAATTTTCAATTCTATAGATAACAGTAATACTGAAAAATAAATATGAGATGGAATCCATGGACTGCTAAGTCAAATGTGCTTGCAAGCTAACCGTTGTTGGGTTTTGTGACCGCTGAAACTCGAGTGAAAATACAAAGAAGAAATACAGTAATAATTAAACCAAAGTATGGAGTCCCCATGATTTTTTGTACTAAAACAATAAATGAATTCCTGAACAGATGTTGTGGGCGGCTTATAAAATTTCAAATCATCCACAAGCCACCACTGGTATACCATATAAAGAAAACATTTAGTCAGGAATCATTCCTCTGGTCCATAGTAAGAATAGGAGGAAGTCCTTCCAGCAGAAAGCTAAAGTTTAGAGAGTTAGTGCATTAAAAATCTAAGGATGAAAAAAAATCATCGAGCCGGATTTTTAGTCATCCAGATTTTAATACACACCCTAAAATAACAATTTCTCTTCAAATAAAGGGTGTACTAATATTCTATGTTGGGGATGCAGAGACTTAAGAAAATGTACGAAATTTCTGAGATTCATGTTAGATAACCACCGATTGTTTATAACCCCAAATTTAATTTTTCACATTCAAAGACTTAATGCAACCCCAAATTTAAGTTTTCACATTCAAAGACTCAATGCATTAAAAACCTAAGGATAAAAACAAATCATAGAGCTGGATTTTCAGTCACTCGGTCTATCGCCTAGATTTTAATACAAACCCTAAAATAATAATTTCTCTTCAAAGAAAGGGTGTACTCATATTCAATGCTGGGGATGAAAAGACTTAATAAAATGTATGGAATTTCTGAGATTTAGGTTGGATAACCATCGACTAGTTCCATGCTAAAGAAAACAAGATCCCATAAAACTAATTCCATGGCTTGCAAGCTGAATGGGCTTGTAGGAAGGGGAACTGGAAAGTAGTTATGTATCACCCAGATTTTAATACAAAACCTGAAATAATTGTTTCTCTTCAAAGAAAGGGCGTACTCATATTCTATGCTAGGGATGCAGATACTTAAGAAAATGTTCTAAGATTTAGGTTGGATAACCACCAACTAGTTCCATGCTAAAGAAAATAGGATCCAATAAAACTAATTCCATGGCTCACGAGCTGAATGGGCCTACAGGAAGGGGAACTTGAAAGTAGTTATGTATCGCCCAGATTTTAATACAAAACCTGAAATAATAATTTCTCTTCAAAGAAAGGGTGTACTCATATTCTATGCTGGGGATGAAAAGACTTAAGAAAATGTACGAAATTTTTGAGATTCAGGTTGGATAACCACCGATTGGTTCCATGCTAAAGAAAAAAGGATCCCGTAATTCCTGCACCACCGAGTGATAGTTGTGTAGCTCCTGTGGTAAGGCCTAATAGGCCGTGTTGCGCTAAAACAATTTCGAGTGTAATAATGCCTCCCAGTCTGAGGTCGGCATAGAATGTGATCAACAACTAATGCTTCGTAGTTGATGTAGTAACGGATCCTCCTTAGAAGCCTCTCATGCACCTCATAATCCATCATAAACTCCTCCCCTATCTCATCATTGCACTCGCCCACTCTTCCATCGTAGATCTGACCCGCGGAGGATTCAAACCCTTGTGGTTCATAAGATACAAAATCTCCCAGCCAGTGAGAGGCATCTATACGCTCCTCGCCATTGACGGTTGTATGCAAAGAAGCGGCTATTAAAAATAGCAAGACCAGCAGCAGGAGCAACATTCTCCCCAAATGATCCATTGCGGGATCAACAACTCAAAATTTCACATATTGTTTCAGCAAAGAGTAGTTATGTTTTATTTTTTTAACTGTTTTTATCTATCGCTGAGCATCCTTCAATCGTCTAACAATGCATTTGACGGTCAGCAATAGTACACATGGGCAGATAGGGGAGTTGTTTTCAAATAGTGACGCCTTACATCGTAATAAACAATTGTGTACATATCAATTTGATAACATCCTTAATAATCAGAGGTGGTACACGTTACCAAATACTTTCATGCAAGTTAAAGGATAGAGAATCTGTCAAAAGAAAACTATGAATTACACTTTATTAGTCCTTGGACTCTTAGTAATCAAATTACTACATTAGCATGAGTCATTTTTTAAATTTACCTAAATTTTTATATTTAGTCCTTATCGTCACTACAGGGACTCTTAGTAATCGAATTATTACACTAGCATTAGTCAATTTTTAAATTAACCTAAAAGTTTATTTTATGTGTGATAAAATACAGTCATTCATCCTATTTAAAGGCGTGAAATAATTTTCACAACCAATTTGATGAAAATCTTGTTGAGCATGTTCATCTTATTTGGCCTTTTCTCGAGGCAACCTTCTACCATCTTCATATAATTTATTATATCAAAGGATTTCAGCTATTCATATTTTTTCCAACCAGAAGTAATGCTGGCATTAATACCTTAGCATTAAATGTTTAGTTTGGGAGTGTTTCGTTTCATAATAGATATTTTTAGCCACACCAGATGGCTGTGTGCATGCTTAACCGCTAGTGAATAAACTAGGACCAATTGTAAACTATAACTGTTCAGATGTATTACCACCAAGAAACCTCACTACGACCCTTAGTTGAGTCAATCATTACGTCGATACTAGTCGACATGCTGGAGTAATTTGTTCAGTAGCCTTACTAGTAATCTCAGAGATGGGCGTAGTGCCTCTATTCTTGAAAAGGTGGTTGCATTTGACATTCTACCCGTAAAGTTACTTCCTCTCAAACTAATTTTTAGTTGGTTCCTTCTTCATTCTGTCTAACAGTCTTTAGGTTTTTGATAAAAACCACAGAAGTATTCGTTGTGATAAAATGTAATTAAATTTTTACTGCCTGAGTTCAAGATTGTTTTGTGTGACATAGGATATGTTATCAATGACAGAGCATTCCTCTCAAGTTCTGTCTAAGGCCACTTGGAGATGCTACAACTATTTATGCCTCTGCAGAGAAGGCTGAACGTGAATTGGGTTGGAAGTAAGTTTATCGTTATCTATGTTTCTTTCAGTGCAAACATTTAAGGTCAATATATATGTATTCAAGTTTCCTAGTGGTTCACAGTTCACTAAGCTATTTTTGAACCAATTCCGATGTGGAAAAATGCATGGTGTTACTATTTAAACCAACCCTATGAACTGAGTGCATTTTGTTGTGGCACAATTGAACACTATATTTTTGACATCTCGCATTTTTTTGAGCTTTAAACCTAAATTAATTTTTATTATTGGAGGGATAAATACAGGATAGAAACATGTGTTGAGAGCAGCGGAATTGGGGAAGAAAAACCCATGAGGTTACATTCTCCCTGAGAGTGCAAATTGATATGAACATGTGTTTTGCTAAATCAAAATATAATTTTTTATATTCACATATTAGGCCTTTATTTTATCTCTTTATGCTAGATCAAAGAGAAATGAAATACATTTGGAGTAAAAATTTCTTATCAGTGGTCACTTTCCGCTAGTCTAAGGTAATCTTTAACAGTAAGAATCTAGATAATGCTTTACTAGGTATATCTCTATACTAGACTATCATCTGGTGCGTCATGGACTCACTTAAGGATTAATATCCGGAAAAATACAAGCTTATACATAAGTTGTTGGATATGATACTAATGGATCCTGATGGCACAAGAGGAGAATAAGGAGGATGTTCCCTGAGTTGGGGAATAAAGTCACATCAAATAGAGCAGTTTAGACACCCCAACTATTGAAATGGTAGCTACATACCTACTTATGTACCAGCATGCTAAGCCAACATCACTACAAGAAGAAGGGTTATTTAGCCACACATTAGCACCACAATTTGTAAAGGATTTGAGAAACCTTTACTTTTCAAATAGTGGTGCAAAAGTGGTGATAATGTGGAGATACGCAAGTGGTGCTATGTTTTCTCATGCAAAATTGGAGTTAATAAAAAACGTTAAATTTGGTGTTAAATGCATATGTGGCATTCCATAGTGTATGGTGCAAACCACCAAAAACCAATTTGATGTGGATCAATATATTGTGATGCAAAGCACCAAAACTAATTTCACAAAAAATAAATATTTATCATAAAAGTATCAAATTTATTATAATAATAATAAATTGTATATGGTGAAAAGCACCATAAAATAAAAAATGGTGCAAAAAAATACATTTTTTTATTATTATAATAAAATTGTATATGGTGAAAAGCACCATAAAATATGAAATGGTGCAAAAAAAAATTATCCTCCTTTATTTAGAAAGGTTAGATATTGCATGTGGTGAGTATCCTGGGAAGAGTTCAATTTTATTACGAAAGAGAACATTTTGACCATTTTCTTATGCTTGAATCCAATTACCATAAATATATTTAATTAATATCAAATGTATTAACACAATTGAAGTATCTCATAGTTACATCCAAAAATTTTAATTCATTGTGTACAATAAGACTATGGTAGCTTTTTTTGTGCTTGGCTACATTATGGCAAGTATCAATTACAAGTAAAGGAAGAGTTTTTCCATTGAAACATTCACATGATTCTAAGTTGATGGGCATAACAAATTTACATACATAATATCACTACTGATCATTTTGGTCAACATGGTATTGATCATGTACATGAATCATTTCAATCTTTGAAAATTAAAATAAATAAATAAATAAAAGTTCTAAGCAGTGTCATTTCAATTCCAAGCCTCACAGAATTTTGTTTGAGTGAAAATTTCAAGATGGCATGATATTTCAAAAACTTTTGTTTTTCTAATCTATTACAGATCTTTCTAGTTATGAAAAAATATATTAAATGGATATCTTTCACATTAAATGAATAATTACAAAGAAATAACAATATCTACATATGTTAAAATTTTAAGTATATTATACAACAACCAAAACGATGAGTATATAAAAAGAGATAATTTAATTAAAGAAAATAAAAGTTATACATATGTTCCAACGTTGATTATCAAAAAATCACTTTTCATTTATTAATATAATGAAATATCTTAGGTCTTGAAATTTGTTTATTATGAGATATGAAAAAAATGAAAGTGATAATTCGTTTGAAAGCATCTGTATTGCTCATCCTTAAAATGAAATTTTGTTGCCGCCTGCATGGAAAAATCATAAAAAGAAAATTATAAACATAAGTTTGTAAATAAAAATACATAAATGAAATAAACGAAGAAAAAAACAAACAATAACTTCAATTGAATTGAAATAAACCATAAAAATTGTGTGCATTTAATGGTATTTCATAACTAAAGTATCCTATCGATTTAAAAAATAACTGAAGTGAACTAACCAAACATATGGTAAGGTTGAAGCATGATTCAAAGTTCAGCTTCATCTTCTCTTTCATCATGTTGATCAGTTATCTAAGACACATATAAGATAAGATCAACACAATTATAAATTGTATTAATTGAAACTTTCATTTGCATACACTTCTTTCATATTGTAAAAAATTATCTAGAACAAAAAAATTATAGGTCAAAAAATACTTCATAATCTGTAATAGGTTTAAATCCATCTTTAATATTTTGTTGAATGAGAGAAGATACACCATATCATGAAGTAAAATCTTTATCATCATTAGACATTTTAATATTTAACACCTGCAACTATATTTTAAATAAAAATGAAATAGTTAGAAATTTGATTATATAAAAAATAAATTTTCCTTGAGAAGCATAGTAGTGTATTAAGCTTACAATTTTTTCCTCTATAGATAACATGCCACCTTTCCCCAAACGATGGCGTGTGGACAACCTAGAGGCTCGTACAGTATGTGCATATTTGTCTTTTCCAACCAAAGTTCCATTTTTCCTTCTTTTTCTTAATAACAATCTCATCCAATAACCTCTTCCACTCTCCCTCTCCTATGAAGTGCGGCTTGACTACATTTTTGTTTCTTACCAATTCTCCTCTCAAAGCATTCCTGGTATTTTTAATATTTTTAACAACATTATGAAGAATTTTTTTTGGAGGTAAAATTTCTGATACTTTATGCATGAGAGATAATAACTCATCCTTTTTAGATTTATCTGTGAAATACACATAGAAAGTAAATAATCCATATAAAAAATCTTAAGGTTTCTAGTATCATAGTAATGAAATTTAGGGAATGTAACACTAAGTACAATATATAATTTTTTTTAATATGAAACATGAAACATTAAGTATATAGTTTATACTACATAAATTAAGTATGCAATTTATGAAAAAACATAGTATATGTGTTTTACCTTGACGACGAAAATCTTTAGTAATTGTAGGACCAAATAATCTCAATGCTTCACGGTGAAGTATGTCTCTCCATGTTCTCCCACCTTCATCATTTAACACTTTCCCTTTTTCATTTAATGTGATTGTGAATGGCATACCATTAGTTTCCTCTCCTTTAACATATTCATTTGGATGTTTTAAGAGAGGTTGAAAAGATGCACCAATAGATGGTATAGTTTGTTCATCTGATGGAGGAGATTGATTTTGTTGTCCATTGGTGTTAGTGTCTTCTTCGAGAACATTGATATTACTCCTGAACATTGCGATATAATATATTATTAATAATCATATGTTATGTAATTACAACCCTAAAGTTTATAAGTAAAATATAAATGACTATTTACCTTAGTAGATCATCAACTGTTGTTTCTGTATATGTTGCATTCTCTGTGTCAGAGATAGCTGTTTTGTATGCTGTATGAATTGCATCTCTTATGAATGAATCAACATCAGCCTTCATCAACCACTCTCTATATCATTTCAATCTATCAATTTCAAATCCAGTTTCAAGTGTAGGCTCCACATTATGGCAAGTATCAGTTACTACTGGGACATATACATCATCTATAAAATCTAAATGGGAAGATGGAATTGTAGATAAATTACTTCCTTTGGAAGGTATCTCATTAATACCTATGACTCCAGAAGGTATGTCCCTCATAAATTCATTTAAACTCTTTGTTCGAATAGAATTTACTTTTTTTCTTGTTCCAATATTGAATCAATAGACCTAATTCAATATTACACATTTCCCAAGTTAGAACGTGTTTTATATACTTCATTTCATTAATCCAATAATGAAACAAGCGCAATACATATATATATATATATATATATATATATATATATATATATATATATATATATATAAAATAAAAGCATCAACCTTTGATTATATGAAGTGGAATAATGAGTATATTATAAAATGAAAAGTATGCAAATGAATTAAAATACATACAAGAAACAACAAAAAATAGTAACTCATAATCAAATGAAACATTTTGAAAATATTTTAATCATAAAATATCATTTTGGAGGGTAAAAAAATCTTAACAAATCCTCTAATATCTAACTTTCCCTTGTAAAAAATAAGTTTTCAATTCTATAAGATAGAAATTCATTAATTATTAAGTTTTCTAAAAAAAATAATGAGAAAAAAAAATCTAAATGTACATAATGATAATATATATAACATTGTTATCATGTTATAGTTCTCTGATATGTTTAACATTGAAATACTATTAATTTTTAGATTATGATAGGTTTGATTCTTCTAAACAAATCCATATAATATATTTAAATGAAAATACAACTCTAATATAGAACTACTAAACATTTACATTTTCTTGAGTAGAACTATTCATAGAATTTGTCATTAATCATCAAAATAATTTGAATAGCCATTGTACATTTCAAGCATGTCTTCTTGCCCATTAAATTCATCATCTGAGCTACTATTAGATGACATTTTTGCTGAGATAGGTTGTTCTTCATGTGAAGGTTGGAAGACTCTTATTGATCTAGGATTATACTCAGAAAAATGACTTTGATCGTTCTGTCGGATGAAAACATAAAAATATTTGCTCACATTGGTCAGAAAACATATGGTTCATCTATTTGCTCAAACCTAGTATGATTGATGATGCAAAAACCATTCTCATGCATATATGTTGTTGGATGATTTCCAACTACACTATTTCTAAACCACTTAGCTTAAAATAATACCACCTTGAAATATCTGAAGTTAAGCTCTAAGATATCTTCGGTTAATACATAGTATCTCAAGGTGTCGGTTTTTATGTTTCCATCACGAACATGTGACTGAAAATCTATTGTAAAATATGCAGCAATTCCATAGTCAAATTTTTGTCGATTTTCATCTAGTTTCTGAACACGGTAACGACGACCCTTGCACCACAACCCCTTATAGTGAGTCACCTTAATCTCTTCTAGTCCTTTTATAATGTCCAATACATGTGTTGTAACTCTTTCATCATTATTTCTACATGCCCTTGCTACTCTATCTCTCAAATATTTTAAACTCATAGTTGGAGGCCAATCCTTTTCAAATTTTCTCATTATTGTTGAATGTGAAGATGAATTATGACCACCTCGAGATACATATGACAAACAATGCCTTTTTTGGGCATCATGATGTCTTTGATATTCCTCCCTCCATATTTTTGTGTGTTCACTATTTCTTGCAACTTATAATAATAAAGCCTCCATTTCAACAACATCTGCAATCATAAACATAAAACACATTATACCATCATAGTCACAAATCAAATTCGTGAACCATATGTAGATATAAGTTTAATCACCTTTAATTTCCCTAGTTTTTTCTTGTCCTATGAATACATGTCCTTCAATGTTTTCACTTTCTTTTGATTCCCATAGTCACAGCCCTTCAATATTTAATTCTTTGTACAATTCAGTGAGATAAACTGTTTATTTGAACAACATGTACCATTGAAGCATGGAACCTTCAGGGCGAGCCTTTTGCTTTACAAACCTTTTCAAAACCTTTTAATAGTGCTCAATAGGAAACATTTTCCTTGTTTGAACTAGTCCACACAACTTTATTTCATGTAAGAGGTGCACAATGTAGTGGTCCTGTGCATTGAAGAAACTTGTTGGCAAGTATTTTTGCATGTCACACATCAAAATGGGGAGTTCTTTCTTCCACATCTTTAAGTCTTTGTTGTGTATCTTTGTTGAAGTGACCCACCTAGAATAGAATTAACTAAGTTAAGACCACGATTTGTGTAAAGAAAAAAAAATATTATAGATGAACAATTTTCTAGTATATCATATTGTACTTGAAGAGACCTTTTTCCTTATACGGGCCATGCATCATACCTAAAAAATCTACTTAGCTTGTAGATTGTCCTCCTAATTTTGTCATCGAGATTATTTGGAAGGCTGACAGGTAATAGATACTGCAATTAAAATGTTAAAATTAATCAATTACTCATGCTATATAATTATTTTTTAAATAAAGAAATTTAAAATTACATAATATATAATATAGTTAATGTCAATCAATGTGCACATACCCTAAGGAAATTATGCCAATCATGGGTTTTCATTCCAACAAGTTCATTTCCTTTTGAGAATTTATTCTTAAAATTTACTCCAAAACCTGTCGGGAATCTTACTGATTTTATGGATTTAATGATCTGCTCTTTCCCCTCCTTTGTGAGAGACCATGGATCAGCTACAAATTCACCATCATCATTTGGCCAAAGATGGGGCATTATTCCTACTTCTTTGAGGTCCATCATCACTTGTAGCTTATTTAGTTTCCTCCCATGTATTGAACTCTTCTCAGATAGCATATTATATAAACAAACAGATACATTCTTCCCTATGTGCATTGTATCAAACAAGTGAACAATGGGTAGGTCTTCATAATATGGCAACTCTGAAAATATTGTCTTTCGAGTCATTCCTAAAGGAAGGGATCCTACCAAAAATAAAAATCATAATAAATTTAACAAATCATTGTTTTAGGAATGTAATCATATATCATTTAAAAGGCGAGAATGAAAATTACCATTTGTGCTTCTATATGCATGCATCCATCTCCCGGGATTCATCTTTGAAGGTTCTCTAATAAGGCACTCCTTTCCACCAAAATCATCATTATCTTGTACGCGATATGGATGATTAGGCTTTAGAAACATTCCAAAATCATCGTATACAGTCTTTCCCAAATGACTCGATATTCTTGATGAGGTGCAAGGCCCACATTTTGGGCATCCTTAAGATCCCTTATTCTGAAGGCCTTTCATTTTTATATGCAAGATCAAGTAATAATTTAGGATTTTAATATGAAATAAATGAAATCAATAAATACAATATGAGGTTATCAACACCAACTATAACTCACGACAACACATTGATAGCCCTGGAGCATTATGAATTATGAAAAGAAGCATTGCATGAAATTGAAAGATCCATGAAGAAATAGGACAAGACACATCCTTCATATTCATTCCTTGCCAAAGCATTAATAACTCATTTATTAAAGGCTCCAAGTATGTGCCCATGTGTTCCTTTCTAGTTGATAACCATGGCAGTAGGTTTTTTTTGATAGCAATTACTGGACATGTAGACCATTTTGTTGATTGATTTCCATAAGGATTCACACCATATAATGCTAATGATATTCTTTCATTTCGTGGCTCATCTTTGAAAATTGACCACTTCTCCTCGATCTTATGCCATGCCACTCCATCAGCGAACATCCTCATAACACCATTTGTGCTCCTTCCCCTCACATGATAATCCATGAGCTCTGAAATTTCCTTACATCCAAATAACCTCTCAAATTGTGGGGCTAAAGGTATGTGACGTAGTACCTTTCTTCCTACCTTTTTTGATGATTTACTTATATGGTACCTTTTCTCACCACATTCTAGACATTCATCTAAGGATTCCTTACCATCTCGATAATATAGGATGTAATCATTGGGACATGCATCATACATCTTGGAAGCATCCATACCTAAATCTTTTGTCAATGACATGATCTCATGTTTTTATTTAGGCAATTTGTTATTAATCGGAAGGAGTAGACTTGATAACAAACTATGATAGTATCATCAACAATGATAATATATAGTTTAGAGTGGAACTATATTTTTGGAAACATCTATTAAGAAACCTGAAATTTCCATTTTGTATAAAAACACTTACTGTAGAAGATCAGTGAAACTATTGTTTGTCCATCCATGGACAACTTTTAAGGTAAGAAGGGGTTACACAGCTTGCAATATGGAGCATTTTACACCGAGTTATAGTGGTGTCCTTGCCATATGTATAATATCATTATCATGAGGTTGTCCATTAGCATGTATATTAATTGAATCTACAATTTCTCTTGCATTGGATTCAATAGTTATTTGTTCTTATATATGTGCATGGTCGTCGTTAGAACCATCCATGTAATCGTTATGTATATTGTCATTATTTGGGCTATTATTAACATGATATTCACCAATTATGTTGGGTAAACCATTACCACTTCCAATTGTTAAATCATTATTTTAAATTCTTGTGGACATTTCCATATTCGTTTCTTAGTCATTCTCCAAAAAAACTTGCATGGGACCATTTAATGATAAATGGTCCCTCTCAACATGTTGTTTTTGGCAGCTTCTACCATAGCAGCGATTGCATGAGCAGTAGACATCCATTTGCCACCATTCATATGTGCCATATTCAGGGTTGTTCATGTTTTACACTAAAACCTAAAAAAATTCAACAAAGAAGCTTACTCATATTAATCTCATAATATATAAATATGTGGTCTCAAAGGTTTTTAATTAAATAAAATAGTGTAATAAATCACTAAAGCTAGAATTTCTTAGAGAAAAATAGACTGCATAGAATATCAAACTATTTCCTCTCTCCTAAGATACATTTAAGAGTTAAAACCAATCCATCAAGAGTTATGAGATAGTCCATCAATCTAAAAGAAATGATTTAAATTCATCAATACACATTAATTCAATTCAAATATGATACACCCATGATTTCTACTCAGCATATTTAAAACCAATAGGATAAATCCATTATTGTTTCTTCTCCTCTAACGATTAAACAACAATGCCTCCTGAACCTATCTCAGTTGATCTTAATGATTTCATGAACTCATGGTGGTTTTTTTGGTATAGAAACAGGCTAAAATACCACCTGTGGCAGTGCCCTCTTCAAGCAAGGATGAACATAAGATAAATGTCAGAAGAGCATTCAAAGAGAGTGCCCAAATCTGATCTATAACAACAATCATAGTTCCACCCTAGATCATCATCTACACCATTGAAATAGCCCATCAAAATAGTTCCAAAGGCATCCAATAAAGTTCACCAGTTGTGACTAACGTTTTATACATAAAGCATGATGATGTTAAGGTAGGTACCCAAATGTTCAGAATCCTTCCAATGAACACAACAATGAGTTCGGAGTTCAAGAGTACGTGCAGCTTGATAGCTTAATGCCCACCTCAGATAGCAGTCATAGGCACAAAGAACTAAGTAGGACAACCTGGTCTGAGTGCAAGGCCCAATGGAAGCTTGCAACTCCCACTATAGCTGCTATCTTGCAGTACATGTTTATTGTTGTGGCAGAATTGATGGCAGACCACTTGGGGTAGTTCGAGTTGGATGCATTGGCTGCTAGTCTTGATGGCTGAGACAGGGGTGTTGACCATTGTAAAATGGCTGATGATGTCATCTGGGGGCTAGCTAGGGCTGAGGGGGCCTGGTTGTTGATACTTTGTAGAAGGATTTGGTATTTTGCTTTAGCATATCACATTATCAGAATTAATCCATTGATATACATAATGTTTCTATAATTTCTACAAGAAATCCATAAGGAACACTTTTCAACTTGAAAATAAAAATTTGGATGCCTAGGTGTGCATTTTAGTAAAACTATTCAAAATTGTTCAAAACAATGAAATCGCTTAAATTGTGAATTCACTATGTGCAAGAGAAGAATAATTTGGAAAATCTAAGATGGGTTTTATAACAAATTTTGCTAATTACAACCATGTATAGATGAATTTCATGTTGATGTTTCAACATGGTTGAGTGTCAGGAGTATAAATGAGGAGCATTTTTGTGTTCTTACCAGTTGGGATAAGGTAAGTTTAGCTAGCTTTGAAGGCCCAATATCCATTGTAGGAACCTAATTGATAGTAAAACTAAAGAGTATGTAGAGGCCCGATTCACTTGGACTATGAAATACATGGATGCTTCCCTTGACCATGGATGCACTTATAGAAAAATTTCTTATATTAACTGGTTATCATTGAATTCTACTTTTAATGAGAATATAAACAAAAATTCATATGGAATATAAAATAACAGTGGCCACAATATTTTGTATACATATTTTTTTCATTACTCATTGAACTCATGAAAGCACACCACAAATACAAATAAAAAGAATTCCATAGAAAGACAAATATGAATACTTACTTATGATAACATGAATTCCACCAAATCAATGATTGATGAGTAATTCCTTTCCCAATCGTATGAATCAACAAAGGATTCCACCCATAAGGTAGACCATTATGCCATCAAGGAGAAGGAAGTTCCTATAGAGCTATAATCTTATTGATCCCGACCCATTACTCTCATGACATAGAAAATCTACTAACCACTGAGTTGTTGATCAACCATGACACTCTCTTCCACAACCCTACAAAATGTAATGAAGATTTTCCATTTCTATGCTCAACAATATCTCATGGAAAATTTTCCTTTCCAATGCTCTTTAGTTCTAGTAGAAAGAGTCCATATTGGGTGTTTCCTTATGGAAATAATCTAGAGGAGAAACACTTGGCCCAAAGTTGTTAATAAGAAATAGCAACAAGGTTGTAGGTTGGATGGTGTTTTATTTAGCTATTGTGGATGTTTCAACCATGGTTTTTCCCTCAAAACCATCCCATTTACTCCTCTTAGCAACAAGTCCCCAACTTCCATAGGATTCTAACAACCACAATTTCATGGGATTATCTTTCTTTTGGAAAACATAACAACCATGGCTTCACAAGTTCCTTCATAAACAAGAAGAGGAAAAATTATCATAAAAATGGGAGAGAAATTTTGATTGAAAAATTAAAGAATCCATGAAAGGCAAGAAGAGATCTTTGATTTTCATGAGGCCTGTGTTATTCCCCATGTTATGGAAACTTGTACTTGGACACAAAAAAATCAAAGATTGATACGAAGGAATTCAAGAACTGTTCAATTGTATTACCTCACTAAAAATTTCCAACCCTCTTAGTCTTTTGACTTCCTTCCACAAACCTTGGTCATAGGGAAACTAATGAAAAGTTCAATTGTTCTTTCTCCAACTAATTTACATAGCATGAAAATACTTGGTTCTTTTTTTTTTCCTCCATTGAAACATGTCCAATGTTAGAAATTGTTCATGATGGTTTACCAAAGAAGGATTCTATATTTATTTGGAGCCTTTAACTTCCATGGTTGTTTCCACCACCAACGAGGCTAATTCTATTCTTGGATCAAGCTAATGAGTTAAGGTCTTCTGTAGTATGAATCTTTCGTCGAAAAAGACCACTTTAGCTACGCATAAAAAATAGCCCTAACATCAATTATGGCTACCAATATCTTTAAATCTATAGTTATTTGATCCAAATAATGCTGCACAAATCCAGATCTAAGCATAAAAGACATTAAGCAGTAAAACTAAAATGTGGCTCCATGCATCCAATAGACGAGACAAGAACAATGTATTTGAAAGAATTTTTTATATTAAAAAGGGGGCACCTGAGAGGAAAAAAAGAAAGGTGTTTCCGATTCTCCTTAATGGGATGGGTTCTTGAAAGTCCTCAGCATTTCAGATCTAAAATTTCTCTCTCTTGTTGGTGTAGAAAAACCCAGACAAACATAGAACTCAAAAGGGAGCTCACAAGGAAAAAAATGGAGAATGTGACCAAGAGTATAGATCTAGAGTGATCTAATGCAATGGAAGGTGACTAATGAATGGGGAAAAACCTTCTATTTATAACAAAATATTAGGGCGATCTAGAACTTGGTGCATGAACAAAATATTATTAATCAAATTCTAGAACCACCCTTTAGGAATATTTTATTATATTTTTTGGAGGGAAAAGGATTTTTGACTTGGGTCAATTCCTTTATATATAAATAATAAATAAATAAATGATTTATTTATTATTTTAAGGAAATGGTGGGAATATAATTAAATAAATAATGATTTATTTAATTATTTATAAATGATTTAGTCAAATTTAAATAAGGATTTAAATAACTTATTCCTAGGAAATAATCAAATAAATAAGGATATATTTAATTGATTTCCTTGTTTTGGGTTAAATATGACCAGGAAATATAGACAAATATTGATTTGTTTATTATTTCCTTTTGGGGTTTCCTATTTAGACCATAAACAACTTAATAAAGGTGTTTTACTAAGTTATTTCACATAGTGAAACCAATTTTACTTAGGGTAAAATTGGTCTTACATGGTGTATTTGGGTTCATCTAATGATAAAAGGTTAACCAAAAAATGGTGTAACAGATTGGCCCCCAACGTACGAGTGTTAGGAGCAAATCGTATGACCGAAGTACATTGTAAGAACTCAATCACTAGACATCAAGAGGGAAGTCAAAGAGAGAAATGTAAGGTAGTCTAATGTGCTAAAGGACTAGACCCTGAGGAGACGAGACTTATAGGTGCAACAAGTCTCTAGTTTATAAGATGGTACCTATGCTAAAGGCAGCAGGGGAGGCATACCTATGCCTGCCGAGACAAAGTACAAAAGAATAGTGTGTCCAGTAAACAAGGAACCGAACTATAAAGTACATGCTGGCATAAACACGAGCCAGAAAAATATAATGATGAATCCCACATACATGCTGTGCCTGGGATAACAGACAGGACTATTACAATAATATCTGAGTACATGAGATACAAATACAACCCAAATTCCCCCTATAAACGGGGAAGGGCTCACAAAATCTGACTAATACATTCAAATCGAAAAGGCGCTGCAAGCGGCTAAGGCTGACATCATCAAATATAAGGAGCTGCATCAAAGGCTGAAATGAAGAGGTCATCCGGGCATGTGGGGGGCTACCTACAGGGCCACCCCCTCATGAGGGTTGAGACATCTCACACACACCCGGGAATCACCAATAGCTGTTGCTGCATCACTGGACCATCAAGCATATGGATCTCGATCATGCTGGAAGGAGCTGGAGCTGAGAAAAAATCAAGTCAAAGGGTAATGAGAAATCCCTTTTCCTGATCCGAGGCACCAAACAAATGTAGGAGTTGGAACCAAGGTACACCGCCCTCTAGACCTATCTTCTCGAGTGAATGAGTTGATGTCGACAGAAGGAGGCCCCCCATAGGGGAGGCAATAAGGGATCTACAACTAAGGCATGAGAGAAAATAGTAGAGTGACTAACAGATGGGCACTAATGATGATGATGAAATGGGGGATACTAAGTAGCGGATGGACGACTTCCTTTGTTAGAGCATAAAGGGCATGAATGACTTGGTAGCGACTGACAAAATATCATGAGGGATAGGGGACAATGGGGCTAAAGGCCATGATGTGCGACATGAGAGATGGACCAAGCAATGAAGGATGGAGAACTATAGTGGGATACAAAGGGAATCGGGATAGACTCCATGACTGTGATGATGACTCAACTCGGATGATCTAAACAAGGGTGATGCGATGGTGATGCCACATAGTACACGTCCACTGGAGGACCATAAAAACATGAGTACAAGATGGTAACTCATGACAAACATCAACACGAGCATGGACAAGTATGGAGGCCAAGTGGTGCCCCTAGTATGAGTGTTGCAAGTGAAGAAATTCAATTTTGAGGAGGGTTATGGTTGAGGGGCATAGGTGCCCCCAAGCATGTTGTGGTCATGCAAAAATGTATAAAGGGGAATCTAAACACATTTTAATGATGTGGTGCACCATTTTTCTCGTTATGGTTATGCAGTATGAGAAAGGAGATGGAGGATTACCAATCTCTTTTAGTACTGCATATATGATTCAAATGGACTTTCATTTTTTGGGTTGGCATACCTGGTGTCACTATCCTAAAAAGAGGATTTGGAGATAATGAACTGATGCTCTCTTAGAAAACCTATAGGGGGGTCAATAAAAATGTCTAAAAGACTGGGTTGCTGATGTAATATGAAGGAAAGATAAGGGGTATCATCCCTATAGTGATCTGAAGTGATATGGGACTCTAGAGGTTCTTCTAAGTGTGGAAGAATAATGGTACTAAAGTCGGCACGACCAGATACACTAGGAGAGTTGTGGAGAATTTCTTCTCTTGGTCTCTCAAATATGGGTGCCCCCTTACCCAAACATTGGGTTTCAATGTAATGGCCACATGTTGTATGTGGTTCGAACGCATGGGGTCGATGTAAGGGGGAATAGAGAAAGTCAGGGGAGATTATTCCTTCCATAATGTTGTCATCGTGATAGAATATGGGGTGACTGGTGGAAGAAATACCACCGGACGCGGTGAAGCTACCTGTCTCATCATCATGAGAAGAGAGGTTCACATGTGCATCGTCACAAGGGGTGACAAAAGAGTAAGCAGATAAAGGATCTACCGATCGTGAGCCCAGGTTGATCGCTGAAGGAAGGTCAAGCGGAACAGATGGAGTGGATTCAGAGGGAATGTACTCCAAGGGTCGTGCGGATGATGATAGGTATAGGAGGGGGGTAGCAGGTTCTGAAATCTCAACATCAAGGGGAGGAATGTTAATGGTAGCAGGGGAATCCTCGAGTAATCCTGATGCATACTGAGCAAGGATGGGAGAGGTGGATTGATTTTGTTCAAATTCTTACTCACGAAGGACCTCTAAAGAGGCTTGGTGATGCGTGAGGTGAGGAAAATGGTGGGAATAATGGCCATGGACACCACAAAGAGCACAGGGTTTGTTGGTGCGAAGAGTCTTTGGGTTCTTGGCAGTGAACGAGAAGAAACTGAGGTTTCAGGGACCATAGATTCAGGGAATGCAAACTTAACCATGGGTTGGATACGGGGCAATTTCGGACAAGTATGGGTGGTGTGACCGAAACCATCACACAAGGCACAAGGCTTGGTGGGTGGAGGAGACGTAGGGTCAGGTGCGGTGGCCTTGTCTTTGGATGCCCCCTTGTGAGCTTTTCTTTTCTTGCCCATAGCTGTCACAGCATGAGGATGGTCTTGCGGAGGGGCTAGGGGTACCGTAGCGATGGAAGGAGCGAAGGGAATCGGTTGAACCGGTGTCATAGAAAGGTATGGTTTGGGGTGGCCAGGTGGGGTCTCGGTTGGAGGAGTAAGATACCATAAAGGTATTCCCAAGGTTAAATGATGGAGGGAAAGGGTGGCCATGATGGGGACCAAATAGACTCTGAGAGGGGGAACAAGGTAAGGTATCTGACCAGCGGGGTAATGGCCAGGAGGGATGACTCCCATATAGTGGAGACCTGGGGGAACCGACTCAAGAGTGTAGGGAGGTTCTGGAAGGTGTGGTGGATGGGAAGGTCTGGGCGGAAGAGGTTCAGTCAGGTGAGGCGAAGGGCTAGGAGCAGGTTGCGGCAGGTGAGATTGAGGTTGCTGACTAGATGAAGCAGGTTGTTGAAGGTCAGCCTGAGATGATTGCATCATGCAAACATTCGCTAAGCTGGGATCAGAGACAGGAGGAGGGGGAGGACTTGGGAAGGTTCCAAGAAAGGAGGAGTCTTTGTAGATGCTAGGGGACACACTGGTCAAAGAATCAATAGTTTTCTTATTCGTGACAACAGAGATGGTGGACTCAGGGCAGGTTTGATATTTTGGTTCATGATAGGAAAACTAGTCGATGGTGACAATCTTGCCATTATGAGGGAAAAACATCTTGCGGTGGACTGTGGATGGGATGATAGACATGGCATAGGTGTAACTACGCCCCAAAATAATGTTATAGTCAAGAGGGGCATCGATAACTTCAATGTCGACACAAACAGTCTTGCCCGCAAGGGTGATAGGACAGTTACAGAATAGGCCAATAGGCTGGGAGGTGTGGCCATCCCACGCACGAAGGGTGATTGTAGAAGGGGACAGCTTAGGAGATCCAATTTTTTTCCAAACCGAAGCAGACATAACACAGGTAGATGCCCCCTCATCAATAATACATCGAGCGACGTTGGAATTTCGGATTTTGATTGGGATTTGGAAAGAAACAGAAGCAGGAAGCAGGGGGGGGTGTTTTGACTGACAGGCATTGAAAATAATCAATTGGTCATCGACATGATCTACAGCACCCACGGCAGATAGTAGAGCCTTCTTTTGAGAAGGGCACGACTGGAGGAGTTCCAGTGTTGAAATGGCAGTAGGAGATTGTGCTAGATCATCTACTATGCTATATGAATGGGCAGCCCAACTAGAGGCAGCATTTCGGCGTAATGGGCCCTTAGGAATATTGGTATGAACCTCAGCTTTGGGTGAAGGGATTTGTAAGGGACCATTGGGTGTCGACAGAGGCTCTGTAGGAATTCAAGATGGGGACTTGGTGACAGACGGAGCAGTGGGCATGCAGTACTGACGAGAGTGAGTTTGAAGGTTAAGGTCGACGGTGAGAGGTTGATCAGAGGCCATCATGAGGATCTAGTAATCGGAGGAACTAGAAGAGGAAGGTTGAGTGGTTACCAGGGCATGAGGTGGTTGTGTAGCCACAAATCATTGTTGAAGAAAAGGATTGGTAAACACAATGGGTTGAGAAGTAGTTGTATTGGGAGGGATAGCAGGGGAGGAATGTTGTCCCCACACGATGGCCTGAGACTCCCACATCTGTCACATATTTGGTAATAGGGGAAAAGCATGCATGTAATTACCATAAACATCGCAACACGAATAGGGCTTATTAGTGTGAAGCGGCCTGTCCGGCTTGGGTTGAGAACCTTGTGGCTGGTTGGCAGTGTTTGAATCAATACTAGAAGGATTGGATCCACGATTACCAGAGACGGATTGATTGCCTCTCCTCTTTCTTTGAGAAGGAAGAGAATTAGTCGCGTCTTGTTGCACAAATACTTGCCCTAGAGGGGGTAGTAAGTACGGTCGCGGGGGTGGAGGAGGCAAGGGGGTGAGAGGTCCAAATGTGGAGGAACTGGGACACCAGGCTGTGGGTAAGGATAAGGGTTAGGATGGAAAAAATTGAGGTAAGCAGGAGTGTGGGCCAAAGGAAGAGGCATGCCATATCTTGGATACATGCTACCTAGAGGGGGAAAAGTGTTGGAGGTGCTGGCCCCTCCTGGGGGGAAACCATAGCCCATAAGAGGTTGGGCAGAGTTATGTGAAAGAGCTCCAATGATATCGTCAGTAGAGGGAGATGCCCCCGGGGCATTAGCGCCACCGGGCTTGGGGAGGTCAGGAAGTACGGTATAAACATAACCAGATTGAGCATAGATAAGGTCATATTTCAAGGCTGTTTGGAGGGCGGCTTCTTCGGTTTGAGGGAACTGCGATGTGACATATTTGTTGATGGGAGGTAAGAGAGAGTGAAGGAACCAGTCCATGTAAACCCGATCTTCAAAGGTGGGGACTTGACATAAGCTCCTTCTTCTCGGCCATTCCTGGACATGAGCGGAAAGGCGGGTCAAAGAGGATTGATGGAAAGAAGTCAAGAGTTTCGTACGAGTGTCGTATCAGAGAGGGAGCTGGAAATAAGATAAAAAGGCTTAGGCAATGGTCGCAAAGGTGGTATGGGAAGAGGCGGCCTGATCAACATACCATTTAGAATCTTCGTCGGTAATCATGCGTTGGAACAATCTAAGACAGATGGAGTCATGAGTATTGGAATTGGATGAACACCACATATGGAAAGATCGGATATGGTTGGAGGGATCTTCACTATAAAGGCCTTCGAACTTGGGAATGTCGGAGGGGAGCTTGGTTGGCATAGCAGGCCAACTAACATCGTGGCAGATAGGATCATTGATCAAGTAACTGAAATTGGGGAGACTAATACCAGCCATATAAGGGAGAAAAGGGATAGTCGAGGTAGTTCCCGTAGTGGTTCCACTGGAAATGGACCCAGCAGTAGCACTGGGGTTGCTACTAGCAGTAGGCCCTGAACTAGACATGGTGAAGGTAACAAGGGGAGAACCGGGAGTAGGGGGAGAACCCGAACAATTAGAGGAAGAGTCGGAGTGTGGACTCAGTGGGGGACTTACTTGATCACGATAGAAAGGAGGAAGTCAACCAATCAGAAACTGAGGGTGAAGGCCAAGAATTCTATGGGATAAACGCCTTGGAGGCACAATGATGAAGGGAAGAAGAAAAACCGACAAGGGCAGGGAGGTGTAAAATCAAGTGAGGTCAATGTTGAAACAAGGGCAGAGAGGTGCAATGTCAATTGATTTTAACGTCTTTTCCAGGCGGTGTTAACCAGGCTCTTCTTCACGTAGGGTCAGTGTGTGGTGTGTGTTAATTTTAATTTTTAAACCCAGACATTTTGAGAGTAGAAAAAGTGTGCTACGTAACTGAAAATGAATATGCAGAGAACAGTAAATAAGACTGAAATAACAGATAATTAACAGCTAACAATGCATCAATCTAACCCAATAAGGTGGGTCTCTCAAAACTAGTCCAGAAGAGGGAAAAAAATCTAATCAAAACACACTAAAAAGAGGCCAATAGATTTAAGTTTGGGAGGGACAGGGATCTAAAGGAGAAATCTGCTGAAAAGAGGTGTAGAGAACAGCAAAGAGGCAGAGGCAAGGTTGCTGCTATAAAGGATAGAAACAACTAAAGGTAGAAGGGACAAGGAGGTGACCCTAGAGATAAACCCAAACAAAACTAGATGAGGTGATTTGAAAGGGAGAAGAGTTGATCTATAGGGATCTAAAAATGAGGTATCAGATCTGAAAGAAAGAAGGCTGAAACTCTGGAAATTCAGACGTCTGAAACAGCTAAAACTCTCCCACAAAAAGTGGAGGGTACTAGAGCCCTAAGGGACAAGATTCCAACTTAGTTGAGTGAAATAGATTAGAAACAGGTCTAAACGGGCAGAGATGAAGGATGGAAAACCTTGATAGAAGCTTTAGAAAAACTTGGAAAATTGCTGGAAAATTGCAGCAAAAAGTGCAGGTCGTAGGTTCTGACCTGTTTTCAGCCCAGGTTAGTTTTGGGGCAGAAAAGTGCGTCCTCCAGTCCAGGTCATAGTTTATGGGCCGATAAGTGTGAGCTGTAGATTCGGGTCTCTCGTCGGCAGATTTCAGAAAAAGTTGTCGTCTCAGCTGCGGCTGATATCTGTCACCTGTGCAATAGGGCCAAAAACACATGAAAGTTAAAAATTTTAATGTTTGAGGGTCTTAGAGGTGAAAAGAAACATAAAAATAGGAAAAACAGGAAACTGAAGAGAAACCCTAGGGTCTGAAATAGCTGGATATGCAGGAATATATAAAACGACAACGGTCGTAAAAGAAAACCCATGTGGAGTCACCAATTGTTAGTATGAATCGTTCGTCGAAAAAGACCACTTTAGTTACGCATAACAAATAGCCCTATCATCAATTACGACTACCAATATCTTTAAATCTACAGTTATTTGATCCAAATAATGCTGCACAAATCCAGATCTAAGCATAAAATACATTAAGCAGTAAAAGTAAAATGTGGTTCCATGCATCCAATAGACGAGACAAGAACAATGTATTTGAAAGAATTTTTTATATTAAAAAGGGGGCACCTGAGAGGAAAACAAGAAAGGTGTTTCCGATTCTCCTCAATGGGATGGGTTCTTGAAAGTCCTCAGCATTTCAGATCTAAAATTTATCTCTCTTCTTGGTGTAGAAAAACCCAGACAAACATGGAACTCAAAGGGAGCTCACAAGGAAAAAATGGAGAATGTGACCAAGAGTATAGATCTAGAGTGATCTAATGCAATGGAAGGTGACTAATGAATGGGGAAAACCCTTCTATTTATAACAAAATATTAGGGTGATCTAGAACTTGGTGCATGAATAAAATATTATTAATCAAATTCTAGAATCACCCTTTAGGAATATTTTATTATATTTGTTGGAGGGAAAAGGATTTTTGACTTGGGTCAATTCCTTTATTTATAAATAATAAATAAATAGATGATTTATTTATTATTTTTAAGGAAATGGTGGGAATATAATTAAATAAATAATGATTTATTTAATTATTTATAAATGATTTAGTCAAATTTAACTAGGAATATTATTTAAATAAGGATTTAAATAACTTATTCCTAGGAAATAATCAAATAAATAAGGATTTATTTAATTGATTTCCTTATTTTGGGTTAAATATGACTAGGAAATATAAACAAATATAGATTTGTTTATTATTTCCTTTTGGGGTTTCCTATTTAGACCATAAACAACTTAATAAAGGTGTTTTACTAAGTTATTTCACATAGTGAAAGCAATTTTACTTAGGGTAAACTTGGTCTTACATGGTGTACTTGGGTTCATCTAATGATAATAGGTTATATGACCAAAAAATGGTGTAACATCTTCAATCTAATGTGAACCTTTTCAATATGGTCTAGGCAAACAATACAATACTTTATCTATTCACTTGTTAATCCCAAGAAGACCACTATTCTTCATCCTTTGTGCTAAATATAAGTTGAATCTTCTTCTGGTACTTAATTTAATAGGGTAAAAACCTTCATTATGAAGAGTTTCAATAGTGTCATTGGATAACATGTACTTGTCTTCACAACCTAATATAATACCTATTCCCAACTTTATATTTTCTTTAAAACCAACTCTTGAGGCTAGGAAATCTCTAATAATTGAAAAAGGGCACATTGAAGCATTCCATTGATTGAAAACATTTTTAATTGACTTCTTTCAATCATGGATCTAATCTAAAGAAGTTATTTGGGTGATATATTTGTGTTCCAAAATTCCCACCATAGCCCATGTGTAGTCAAAATCCCATCCAAATATTTTTCATTACTAGGGGTAAACCAAACACATATGCATTCTTAAGTCCCCAAACCCCTATATCTAGGCATTGCAATTTTTCCCCATTTAACCAAATAGATGCGATCATTTTTACACTTCCAAAACCATTAAAAAATGGAACATAGCTTCCTTACAACCCTTATGACACCCTTGGGAATCAAGACTAAGATATGCCAACAAAGAACGATAACTTCTAGGATCAAACCACTACATATGGAGAGCCATCTATTACTTTGGTTATGAACATGGAATTCAATTCTTCCTAGAAACCAATTCGATTCCCATTTCCTGTAACCATTAGGGCTTAACAAAATTTCCAAATTTTAAAAACCCTCATTCAGATTTAAAACATTGAAAGGCATGAATTAATCTCCATTCATCCCTAGCTTCTAATCCATTAAAACTAAAGGAATATTTATAGATATTTATCTTAATTCCTTAAAAATCTAATATTTCGCTTAGTATATTGACTTATCTAGTATTTCCATTAATGAATAAAAGAACATCATCAATAAACAAAAGATGGGTTAGTGAGCATGACAATGCCAATCATTTCCCTTGAAACGATGCCAATCCTTTTACCTCCCTAATTTCTCTACTAAGAATCTTAACTACAAGTACAATTAGCAATGAAGACAAATAATAACATTGATGACATCCATGAGAATGATTAAAAAAAATTGTGGCAGTAATCACCATTAATCAAAAAATAAAATTAAACCAAAGAAGCACACCCCTTAATCTAATGCACTACATGGTTTTTGAATCCTACATGAAGTAGTAGAAGTTTTAGATACAACCAACTTGTCTAATCATGGAAATTTCAAAAGTCATGTTTTAAGATAGTAATAGTCCCATTCTTTGTTTTGATGGTGTGTATGCTTTCTTGCATTGGTATTATCAACTCATTAATTTGTTTATCTATTGAAACCCCCATTTATTTGAAATAAATAAATCCTAAAAAAATCTCTTAGCCCTAACTACTAACACCTTTGATACAATTGTGTGCAAGTAGTTAAGTAAGGAAATAGGTTGGAAATCCTCAAACAATTCTTTCTCATCTTTCTTCAATATTAAAACTAAAAAATTAGGATTGAGTAAACTTGATACTTTCTCTAATTTTCTCTATTTTTTTATTGCATCTATCACCCTTAATATATCATCCTATGGTATTTTATTAGACTTGCAAAGATTCCAAAACTCCACCCATTCAAGCCTAAACTTTTGCCTTTTTAAAATCGAGTAAAAACCATCTGCAAATCATCCGTAGATACCTCCTCCAACAACTTTTGATTCTTTTATCCATTTGCAAAGTTGAGAAAGACTGATGAGATGTTTAATATTTCAAATATGTTCATTTTTCAAGTTCCTTGATTTTTTTTGAAAATTAGTTGTTACTATTTCAACGATTCCAAAGAACGTGTTGACCATGTGACCTTTCAAAATTCTCATTTCCCATGTATAAATTCAAAATGCTAAAATGAAAAATGTATAATGTAAAATATAATGCAAAATGTAAAATGTAAAATCCATAACCATATTTAAATTTAAATAATATTAAAATATTATTTTTAACCATGCATATTCACCTCCACTTTAGCATGGATATTATTAACTTGTAAATAGGATTTTTTAAAATATCACGGGCCAATACCATGGTTTATCAATACAAATATAACAATATTTTTAACTATGGATATTCATCCTCACTTTACTATGGATATTATTAACTTGTAAATAGTCTTTGTTACAATAACATGGCTTATCAATCCAAAAGAAAAAAAATGTTATAATTCCTTTTGAGATAGATTTAAACCATCTATCCTCACCACTAAATGATTTTGTAGATATTCTAGAGAGAGAGAGGGAGAAAGAGAGAGAGAGAGGAAGGAAGATAAAGAGAGCTTGATATAGAGTGAGGGAGAGAGGAGAGTGAGCGGGAAGAGAGAGATGTTACTTTTAATGTAAAGTATATAATTTATTTGAGCCAGCAATTCAAGTATGTCAAGTGAAGTGACATGATTACCACTAGCCAAAGTTGTAAGTGACTTCAAAGTTGAAATAAATAACATTTTACTTGGTTATATTTTGTTAATATGTTTATGATAAAACTGAAAACTAACAATATTATTTGTTTATATAAAACAACCTATATCCATCTTAATTCTGGATCTACCAAGGGCCAAGAGGGATCAAATCCCTTGAGGTGAAAACCTCTTTTAAAGTGCAAAATCTTTGATCTCTCTCCACTTGGTAGATTCTGAGTTAAGATGGATCTAAATTGGTTTAGATAATTCCAAGTAGTAACTAAATCCATCTTTCAAACAACCCCAACCTAAAATATATCAAAACTTCCATACCATTGTTTGCTAACCTTAATAACAAAAAAATCCAAAACTATCCAAAAACACTAAAGTAAGAAATAAACCATGAGTCCAAATCTTGAATAGCTCTGCCTAATTCCTAGGATAGAGAGCATTGTCCTTGATTTTTATAACTTTTGAAAGAAAGTATTTCAACTCAATTACCACAGAGAAATTAGCTAGTGTTACCCCATAGCCATTTCTTTCTTTTAAATTTTTGACATTTCTACAACTTTCCTCGATTAGATCTTCCTTCGGAAAAGGTGTGGGCGTTCATAAAAAAAAATGTGAGCATATAAATGACATGTGTAGCAGATTGGAATATTGATATGATATAGACTTTAAATATGGCATTTTTCCCCTATTTTAAATTTTATGGAACCTATACACTTGACTTAGTAGATTTCCACCAATACCCACGCTACCATCCCCTATTTTAAATTTTATGGAACCTATACATTACACTTAGTAGATTTCCACCAATACCCATGCTACCATCCAAATGGGACTAGACTTGAAAGAAAGATTGACCACTGATACTTTGTTGAACTCCTTATGCCCCCGAAAGATCTTTATGTAATCTAGACTTTGAATATTGCCTTTGTTCCCTACTTTAATTTATAAGGCATATATTAGATCCTCCACTAAGTCAACATCCGGACTTCAGAGAAATATGGACCACCAGTAATTTACCCAAAGAACCCCCTAAGGCCTCGATGACAATAATACAAAAGGTAACCTACAGGCTACACTTGAAAACTTGTGGCAGAAATTTTATACTTTTCTTTTTAGCTTACTACTACAATTTTTATAATAAAAATCTCCCATTTTCAGTATTAAAAATAAATAAACTGGGTATATTGTGGACCATGTCAAGTGAATTAGTGGCATGGTTTGTTCCAACATTGGATTTTATAGACAAGAACAATATTCACGAAGTAAATCCTCACGAACTTGGCAAAAATGTAAAATATACAAAAGAAAACCAGATAGAGCCATCAAGGATAGCTGCCCATGGCCAAACTAACATTCAAAAATGATCATATTGAAAGGACTATATTAATTAAACCAATATAAAACACCAATGATGAAGGCAGTAGCCAAGGGGCAGGGCTCGCAGAAGATACCAATCAAATATCAGCTTCACTTTCTGCATCCAGAGAACAAGGTGCATTGCATAGCCTAGGACAAGGGGGGTGTGAGGAGCCATCAACTTTGTGTGTCTGTGTAACAATTTATTGAATATCGATAGTACAATGGGTGCATTGAATATGAAAATTAGCACAAAGACATCTAAGGTTGGATTTCTAGTAGTATATGACACACAAGGGAATATAATGAAGGAAAAAAAATATTAGAAGAAGAGTTATGTCACAAGGTTTGTCAAAATTTTGTAATCTTCAAAAAAATTAAGGTTTTCTTAATCTTATTAAAATTTATAACCATTGAGTACTCCAAGTTTGGAAGGGAATTTCTAGTTTTTCACTATAAATTGTTAAGAGTTGAATCATAGATTATAGTTCTGAAATGCAAGGCAGTACCAGATATAATAGAATATATGGCTTCACCATCGAATTCGAGTTACATGTTTATTCTAGTTTGGTTCATTATTTATTTTGTAATCACTTCACCATCCCCTTTCTTTTGTTTGGAATCTAATCCTATTTTTCTAATATGAATTTATTATTATTAGATAAATATGGGATGGTTTAGATATAAGTTCAAAGTTTCCCAACTCCGTAGGGAGAGGGAACTTGCAAGCAAATGTTATGATGATTGATAAAGAGAAAAACCACTCAATTTCTGAGGCCATAAAGAATTCTGTGGTGGCTGAGGCGAAGATGTCAACTGAAGATATGAATATCGACAACAGTACTCAAGAGTGGTTTAAAATAATGAGCTAAGAGAATCTACAAATGGAGGTTTGCAACATTGCTAATGCTTTGGACCAGAATGTACTTGCAGGCAAGCATGATGGTAAAACAGTTCCTTCAGAGTCTGGTGTGACTTTGCCATATTATACCACCTTGTTGACCAATGAGTTGGAAGATGAGAATAGTGTAACCCAAAAAATCAAACTCTTATTACTTAAGTAACAAGAGGAAATAGAGGAGTTGAGACAAAAGCATGAACGGGTACTGTAGGAATTTATAAATCAACTACCACAGAAGGGTTTTATAGAGAGGCACATTCCATGGGGGTGGAGGTGTGTAGAGATGAATTTGATAGCCCAGTTGGTGAACTTGTGGAGGTGTGTGCAAGCATACATTGGGTGCATTGGATATGAATGACAACAATGAGCATCCATTTTGTGTTGGGTTTTACACTATTCGATTTAAAGCTATTTTTATTCAACAATGTAACCCCAACATATTGAGCACTGTAGCCTGGTGCTTATTAATTACCAGATATGGATAGCCATTTAATCACTAGTATAATATGCACTTTTAGGTGGCCAAGATTTTCCAAGTTCCATGTCAAACCTCGGTATAGATGTGTTTGTGAAAGTTTTAAGAAGAATTTTGGGTGTTTTATTCTTTGATATATGTTTTACCTCTCTAATTTGTGGCATCTCTAGGTTGGGTCTCCTTTTTGTATTCGCTTAATCAATTTATACAGATACATTTCGAAAAAAATTTATTGCATCAAGACTGCCATCGTTTCCTTAAATATTGTACCTTACCTAGGATTTACAAGTTTCCATTGCAATTGTAGAACCATTTAACAATGTATTGTCAACTCATTCTCTCTTGGAGCACACAGATGTGTCATTTGTTTTGGACAACAAAGCTATTTATGACATATGTAAGTGATGTCTAGACATCGAAAGACCTACATACAAAAACTTGAACAGAATGATCTCACAAGTTATATGATGATTAACATGTTCTCTACGATTTCAAGGAGCCTTAAATGTAGACATAAATGAGTTTCAAATGAACCTTGTTCCCTTTCCTAGAATTCATTTCATGCTTTCATCTTATACACCAGTAGTGTCCAAAGAGAAAGTCTATCATGAAGCATTGTCAGTGAAAGAAATAACAAATTCTATGTTTGAGGCTAGTAACATGATGAATAAATGTGATCCCAGACACAGAATATACATGGCCTGATGTCTAATGTATAAAGGAGATGTGGTGCCAAAAGATGTGAATTCATTAGTTTCAATGATCAAAACAAAACGAGCTATGCCTCTCTATTTTTTCCATGGAATGTGCCTCTCTGGTAACTACTAAATAGCTCAGACATTGTAAGCTATGTGTCTAAAGTATAAGAACCTTGAAAATTTTAAATGTATGCCATTGACATATGATTTAGCATTTGAATTTTGTTTTCTAGTGGTCTTAGAGCAGACAATTTCCACGTGAGATATAAATGTGTGTTCTTTGATATAATCATTGTGGTATAGGAACCTTCCAAAAATCAAGAATGTATTTTTAATTCAAAATATTGGAGTGAACTCTCTGAAGCCTTGTACTCTGCATGTTTAGGCTGAAAGGTGGAGTGGAACAGAGCAATAAATGCTACTAGACACTTGACATTTGCACTGAGTTGCAACTAAGGTTTGGTTCCCACCATGTGAATGGAAGAGTTGATATCCCATTGCCAATAGTGGGCTTTGTCCCTCCATATAACTAACCTCCCATTCTAGCAGTCCCGATCTGTGTTCTTGTATTTTGTTGTGCAAATTCCATGATATGTTAAAAAAAGAGAATGCCATTTTAAGGATGCTTTCATCTTATGCACCAATAGTGTTTAAAGAGAAAGCCTATCATGAAGCATTGCAAGTGAAAGAAATAAAAAACTTTGTGTGTGAGGTCAGTAACATGATGACTAAATGTGATCCGAGACACAAAAAATAGATGGCCTACTATCGAATGTATAGAGGAGCATGGTGACCAAATATGTGAATGCAGCAATTTCAATGATCAAAATAAAACGAGTTGTGCCTCTCTGTTTTTGCCATGGCGTGTGCCTCTCTGGTAACTACTAAATAGTTCAAACATTGTAAGCTATGTGTTTAAAGTATAAGAGCCTTGAAAATTTTAAATGTATGCCACTGACATATGATTTAGCATTTGAATTTTGTTTTCTAGTGGTCTTAGAGAAGGAAATTTCCATGTGAGATATAAATGTGTGTTCTTTGATATCATCATTGTGTTATAGGTACCTTTTAAAAATCAAGAATGTCTTTGCACTTCAAAATATTGGAGTGAACTCTCTGAAGCCTTGTACTCTACATGTTTAGGCTGAAAGGTGGAGTGGAGTAGAGTAGTAAATGCTACTAGGAACTTGACATTTGCACTGAGTTGCAACTAGGTTTTGGTTCCCACCATGTGAATGGAAGAGTTGATATCCCATTTCCAATAATGGGCCTTGTCCCTCCATATAACTAACCTCCCATTCTAGTAGTCTCGATCTGTGTTCCTAGTGCAAATGCCATGATATGTTATAAAAAGAGAAAACCATTTTAAGGATGCTTTCATGATATGCATCAGTAGTGTCTAAAGAGAAACCCTATCATGAAGCATTGTCAGTGAAAGAAATAACAAATTCTGTGTTTGAGAATAGTAAAATGATGATTAGATGTGATCCCAAACATGGAAAATACATGGCATGATGTCTAATTTATAGAGGAGACGTGGTGCCCAAAGATGTGAATGCATGAGTTTCAATGATTAAAACAAAATGAGGTGTGCCTCTCTGTTTTTTCCATGGAATGTGCCTCTCTGGTAACTACTAAATAGCTCAGACATTGTAAGCTATATTTTTAAATTATAATAGCCTTGAAAATTTTAAATGTATTCCACTGACATATGATTTAGCATTTGAATTTTTTTTTCTAGTGGTCTTAGAGCAGACAATTTCCACGTGAGATATAAATGTGTGTTCTTTGATATTATCTTTGTGGTATAGGAACCTTCCAAAACTCAAAAATGTCTTTTCACTTCAAAAGACTGGAGTGAAATATCTGAAACCTTGTACTCTATATGTTTAGGCTGAAAGGTGGCGCGGAGTAGAGCAATAAATGCTACTAGGAACTTGACATGTAAGACTGAGTTGCAACTAAGGTTTGGTTCCCACCATGTGAACAGAAGAGTTGATATCCCATTGCCAATAGTGGGCCTTGTCCCTCCATATAACTAACCTGACATTCTATCAGTTTTGATCCGTCTTCCTGTATTTTTTTGTGCAAATGCCATGATATGTTATAAAAATAGAAAGCCATATTAAGGATACTTTCATCTTATGCAACAATAGTGTCTAAAGAGAAAGCCTATCATGAAGCATTGTCAGTGAAAGAAATAACAAATTTTGTGGTTGAGGCTAGTAACATGATGACTAAATGTGATCCTAGACATGGAAAATACATGGCCTGTTGTCTAATGTATAGAGGAGACATGGTGCCCAAAGATGTGAATGCAGTAGTTTCAATGATAAAAAAAAATGAGTTGTGCCTCTATATTTTTGCCATGGAATGTGCCTCTCTGGTAACTACTAAATAGCTCAGACATTGCAAGCTAAGTGTTTAGAGTATAACAACCTTGAAAATTTTAAATGTATGCCACTAACATATGATTTAGCATTTGAATTTTGTTTTCTAGTGGCCTTAGAGCAAAGAATTTCCACGTGAGATATAAATGTGTGTTCTTTGATATTATCATTGTGGTATAGGAACCTTCCAAAAATCAAGAATGTCTTTGTACTTCAAAAGATTGGAGTGAACTCTCTAAAGCCTTGTACTTTACATGTTTAGGCTAAAAGGTGGAGCGAAGCAAAGCAGTAAATGGTACTAGGCACTTGAAATTTGCACTGAGTTGCAACTAAGGTTTGGTTCCCACCATGTGAATAGAAGAGTTGATATCCCATTGCCAATAATGGGCTTTGTCCCTCCATATAACTAACCCCCCATTCTAGCAGTCTCGATCTTTGTTCCTGTATTCTGTTGTGCAAATGCAATGATATGTTATAAAAAGAGAAAGCCATTTTATGGATGCTTTCATCTGATGCATCCGTAGTGTCTAAAGAGAAACACTATCATGAAGCATTGTCAGTGAAATAAATAACAAATTCTGTGTTTGAGGCTAGTAACATGATGACTAAATGTGATTCCAGACATGGAAAATACATGGCCTGATGTCTAATGTATAGAGGAGATGTTGTGCCCAAAGATGTGAGTGCAACAGTTTCAATGATCAAAACAAAACGAGGTGTGCCTCTCGGTTTTTTCCATGGAATTTGCCTCTCTCGTAACTGCTAAACAGATCAGACATTTTATGCTATGCATTTAAAGTATAAGAGCATTGAAAATTTTAAATGTATGCCACTGACATATGATTTAGCATTTGAATTTTATTTTCTAGTGATCTTAGAGCAGACAATTTCCATGTGAGATATAAACATGTGTTCTTTGATATTATCATTGTGCTATAGGAACCTTCCAAAAATTAAGAATGTCTTTGTACTTGAAAATATTGAAGTGAACTTTCTGAAGAATTGTACACTACATGTGTAGGCTGAAAGGTGGAGTGGAGCAAAGCAATAAATGCTACTAGACAATTGACATTTGCACTGAGTTTCAACTAAGGTTTGGTTCCCACTATGTGAATGGAAGAGTTGATATCCCATTTCCAATAGTGGGCCTTGTCCCTCCATATAACTAACCTCCCATTATAGCAGTCCCGATCTATGTTCCTGTATTTTGTTGTGCAAATTCCATGATACGTTATAAAAAGAGAAAGCCATTTTAAGGATGCTTTCATCTTATGCACCAGTAGTGTCTAAAGAGAAAGCCTATCATGAAGCATTGCAAGTGAAAGAAATAACAAATTTTTTGTTTGAGGCTAGTAACATGATGACTAAATGTGATCCCTGACACAAAAAATACATGGCCTACTGTCTAATGTATAGAGGAGCTTGGTGACCAAATATGTGAATGATGCAATTTCAATGATCAAAACAAAATGAGTTGTGCCTCTGTGTTTTTTCCATGGTGTGTGCCTCTCGGGTAACTATTAAATAGCTCAGACATTGTAAGCTATGTGTTTAAAGTATAAGAGCCTTGAAAATTTTAAATGTATGCCACTGACATATGATTTAGCATTTGAATTTTGTTTTCTAGTGGTCTTAGAGTAGGCAATTTCCATGTGAGATATAAATGTGTGTTCTTTGATATTATCATTGTGGTAAAGGAACCTTCCAAAAATTAAGAATGTCTTTTCACTTCAAAATATTGGAGTGAACTCTCTGAAGCCTTGTACTCTACATGTTTAGGCTAAAAGGTGGAGCAGAGCATAGTAGTAAATGCTACTAGGCACTTGAAATTTGCACTGAGTTGCAACTAAGGTTTGGTTCCCACCATGTGAACGGAAGAGTTGATATCCCATTGCCAATAGTGGGCCTTGTCCCTCCATATAACTAACCTCCCATTCTAGTAGTCTCGATCTGTGTTCCTAGTGAAAATAACATGATATGTTATAAGAAGAGAAAGCCATTTTAAGGATGCTTTCATGTTATGCACCAATAGTGTCTAAAGATAAAGCCTATCATGAAGCATTGTCAGTGAAATAAATAACAAATTATGTGTTTGAGGCAAGTAAAATGATGACTAAATGTGATCCCAGAAACATAAAATACATGGCCTGTTGTCTAATGTATAGAGGAGACGTGGTGCCCAAAGATGTGAATGCATCAGTTTCAATGATCAAAACAAAAAGAGGTGTGCCTCTCTATTTTTTCCATGGAATGTGCCTCTATGGTAACTACTAAATAGCTCAGACATTGAAAGCTATGTGTTTAAAGTATAATAGCCTTGAAAATTTTAAATGTATTCCACTAACATATGAATTAGCATTTGAATTTTGTTTTCTAGTGGTCTTAGAGCAAACAATTTCCACGTGAGATATAAATGTGTGTTCTTTGATATTATCATTGTGGTATAGTAGCCTTCCAAAACTCAAAAATGTCTTTGCACTTCAAAAGACTGGACTGAACTATCGGAAGCCTTGTACTCTACATGTTTAGGCCAAAAGGTGGCGTGGAGCATAGCAGTAAATGCTACCAGGCACTTGGCATGTAAAAGTAAGTTGCAACTAAGGTTTGGTTCCCACCATGTGAACGGAAGAGTTGATATCCCATTTCCAATAGTGGGCCTTGTCCCTCCATATAACTAACCTCCCATTCTATTAGTCCTGATTTGTCTTCCTGTATTTTTTAGTGCAAATGCCATGATACGTTATAAAAATAGAAAGCCATATTAAGGATACTTTCATCTTATGCACTAGTAGTGTCTAAAGAGAAAGCCTATCATGAAGCATTCTCAGTGAAAGAAATAACAAATTCTATGTTTGAGGCCAGTAACATGATGACTAAATGTGATCCTAGACATGGAAAATACATGGCCTGTTGTCTAATGTATAGAGGAGACATGGTGCCCAAAGATGTGAATGTAGTAGTTTCAATGATAAAAACAAAACGAGTTGTGCCTCTATATTTTTTCCGTGGAATGTGCCTCTCTGGTAACTATTAAATAGCTCAAACATTGCAAGCTACGTGTTTAAAGTATAGGAGACTTGAAAATTTTAAATGTATGCCACTAACATATGATTTAGCATTTGAATTTTGTTTTCTAGTGGCTTTAGAGCAGAGAATTTCCACGTGAGATGTAAATGTGTGTTCTTTGATATTATCATTGTGGTATAGGAACCTTCCAAAAATCAAGAATGTCTTTGCACTTCAAAAGATTGGAGTGAAATCTTTGAAGCCTTGTGCTCTACATGTTTAGGCTGAAAGGTGGAGTGGAGTAGAGAAGTAAATGCTACTAGGAACTTGACATTTGCATTAAGTTGCAACTAAGGTTTGGTTCCCACCATGTGAACAAAAGAGTTGACATACCATTTCCAATAGTGGGCTTTGTCCCTCCACATAACTAATCCCCCATTTTAGTAGTCTTGATCTCTGTTCTTGTATTTTGTTGTGCAAATGACATGACATGTTATAAAAAGACAAAGCCATTTTATGGATGCTTTCATCTTATGCACCAGTAGTGTTTAAAGAGAAAGACTATCATGAAGCATTGCCAGTGAAATAAATAACAAATTGTATGTTTTAGGCAAGTAACATGATGACTAAATGTGATGCCAGACATGGAAAATACATAGCCTGATGTCTAATGTATAGAGGAGATGTGGTGCCCAAAGATGTGAATGCAATAGTTTCAATGATCAAAACAAAACGAGGTGTGCCTCTCTATTTTTGCCATGGAATGTGCCTCTCTCGTAAATGCTAAATAGCTTAGACATTGTATGCTATGTGTTTAAAGTATAAGAGCCTTGAAAATTTCAAATGTATGCCACTGACATATGATTTAGCATTTGAATTTTTTTTCTATTGATCTTAGAGTAGGCAATTTCCATGTGAGATATAAATGCGTGTTCTTTGATATTGTCATTGTGGTATAGGAACCTTCCAAAAATCAATAATGTCTTTGCACTTCAAAATATTGGAGTGAAGTCTCTAAAGCCTTGTACTCTACATGTTTAGGCTGAAAGGTAGAGCGGAACAGAGCAGTAAGTGCTACTAGGCACTTGACATTTGCACTGAGTTGCAACTAAGGTTTGGTTCCCACCATGTGAAGGGAAGAGTTGATATCCCATTGCCAATAGTGGGCCTTGTCCCTCCATATAACTAACCTCCCATTCTAGAAGTCTCGATCTGTCTTCCTATATTTTGTTGTGCAAATTCCATGATATGTTATAAAAAGAGAAAGCCATTTTAAGGATTCTTTCATCTTATGCACCAGTAGTGTGTAAAGAGAAATCCTATCATGAAGCATTGTTAGTGAAAGAAATAACAAATTATGTGTTTGAGTCCAGTAACATGATGACTAAATGTGATCCCATACATGGAAAATAAAAGGCCTATTTTCTAATATATAGAGGAGATATGGTGCCCAAAGATGTGAATGCAAAAGTTTCAATGATCATACAAAACGAGTTGTGACTCTCTGTTTTTTCCATGGAATGCGCGTCTTTGGTAACTACTAAATAGCTCAAACATTGTAAGCTATGTGTTTAAAGTATAAGAACCTTGAAAATTTTAAATGTATGCCACTAACATATGATTTAGCATTTGAATTTTTTTTTCTAGTGGTCTTAGAGCAGAGAATTTCCACATGAGATATAAATGTGTGTTCTTTAATATTATCATTGTAGTACAGGAACCTTCCAAAACTCAAGAATGTCTTTACACTTCAGAAGATTGGAGTGAACTAGCTGAAGACTTGTACTCTACATGTTTAGGCTGAAAGGTAGAGCGGAGCAGAGCAATAAATGCTACGAGGCACTTGACATGTAAGACTGAGTTGCAACTAAGGTTTGTTTGCCACGATGTGAACGGAATAGTTGATATCCCATTGCCAATAGTGGGCCTTGTCCCTCCATATAACTAACCTCCCATTCTAGCAGTGACATTTTTAAGAAACATTTTCAGTGTTTTCTTCTTTGATCTCTGTTTTACCTATCTAATTTGTGGCATCTCTGGGTCGGGTCTCCTTTTTGTATTCGCTTAATAAATTTATACATATACACTTTGCAAGTTTTTATTGCATCAATACTGCCACTATTTCCTTAGATATTTTACCTTTCCTGGGATTTATAGGTTTCCACTGCAGTTGTAGAACCATATAATAGTGTATTGTCAACTCATTCTCCCTTGGAGCACACAGATGTGTCAGTTTTTCTGGAAAACGAAGCTATTTATGACATATGTAAGCGATATATAGACATCGAAAGACCTATATAAAAAAACTTGAATAGATTGATCTCACAAGTTATATCATCATTAACAAGTTCTCTGCAATTTCAAGGAGTCTTAAATGTAGACATAAATGAGTTTCAAACGAACCTTGTTCCCTTTCCTAGAATTCATTTCATGCTTTCATCTTATGCACCAGTAGCCTCTAAAGAGAAAGCGTATCATGAAGCATTGTCAGTGAAAGAAATAAAAAATTTCATGTTTGAGGCCAGTAACATGATGACTAAATGTGATCCTAGACATGGAAAATACATGGCCTATTTTCTAATGCATAGAGGAGACGTGGTTCCCAAATATGTGAATGCAGCAGTTTCAATGATCAAAACAAAACGAGTTGTGCCTCTCTATTTTTTCCATGGAATGTGCCTCTCTAGTAACTACTAAATAACTCAGACATTGTAAGCTATGTGTTTAAAGTATAAGAGCCTTGAAAATTTTAAATGTATGCCACTGAAATATGATTTAGAATTTGAATTTTGTATTCTAGTGGTCTTAGAGCAGACAATTTCCAAGTGAGATATAAATGTGTGTTTTTTGATATTATCAGTGTGGTATAGGAACCTTCCAAAAATAAAAAATGGCTTTGCACTTCAAAATATTGGAGTGAACTCTCTGAAGCCTTGTACTCTACATGTTTAGGCTGAAATGTGGAGCAGAGCAGAGCAATAAATGCTACTAGGCACTTGACATTTACACTGAGTTGCAACTAAGGTTTGGTTCCCACCATGTGAACGGAAGAGTTGATATCCCGTTGCCAATAGTGGGCCTTGTCCCTCCATATAACTAACCTCCCATTCTAGCAGTCCTGATCTATGTTCCTGTATTTTGTTGTGTAAATGCTATGATATGTTCTTCAATATATAGGAAGAAAATGCACAGACTAAAAAAAATTCATAATATTAGTATAAATCACTTTAAAATGAATTAAAAGGACATTTTGATGTCCAATAGATGAATAGCCATCGGGACTTAGCCTGTGTTTATAGTGAGAGGAAATTTATGACATGAATTTACTTACAAAGAGCCACCTCACTGCCCTCATGTTCAAAGTAACAAGAATAATGTAATGATTCTAAAGAGTTCTTATGAAGGGTTTGTATTTACAAGGCTGCTGGAAGGTGCTACTATAGCAATATGAGGAGGAGGATTTGAGAGGGCCGAGAGGTCTAGAAGGGACCTCCTGCCCTATCCATAGTGATCTCAAAAGATAGTGCATGAAATTGGAGTGGTTACTTGTCCTAGAAGGATATTATCTTTCTGTTGTAGGCCACAGAGAAGGATTTACTTCTACAGCAACTCAGAAAAATGTGTCTTGAGGCCTAGTTTGGGTCACATCCATCCTAACATACAATACAGTTAAGATAAAATATATTTTGATGTAATAACTTGGTTAATCGTACACAATACAACTAGTATCTATTAAGGGAATTGTGTTTCTAGCATACTCTTTGTTAATCGTACACAATACAGCCAGTATCTATTAAGGGCATTGTGTTACCAATGTTGGAAATCCAAATATTGGATGCTTATTTTCTTCCAGGTAGGCTTTCATTTCAGGATCTGTACAGAAAACAAACTTAGAGAAATAGATATAGGACTTGAGGGCACAACAGGAAGAATAAATAATCACTAGTAACAATTGAAATTGATGATAGGGAAAGAAAATGCAAAAGAGAATATACCCCCTGGATATCCCGAGCCAAAGTATACCACAAGGTCTTCACTAGCTCCCGCAGTACAATATAAGTAGATTCCAGGAGCTAGTAAGTAGGATACCACAAGGTCTTCACTATCATTAGCCAAATGTTTTATTAATAAATCACCCTCCAGTTCTTCTATACTAATTGTTGAAAATGGAAAGGTTCGACTTCAAGACTGTTTACAGAGAAAATAAAAACCTCCAAACATTTCATGTTTCAGGAGTTGCAATATAACCATATGATAACCTGACAATGTTGGAAGCCTAGCCTTCTTCAACTTTGAGGTCATTACGGAAAAGAAAGTACTGAATGTAGAAGTGTTTTAAACAAACAGTTATGATTAAAATTTAATGGAGTTATGATTATAGAACAAGACTTGATACAAATCACTAAACACTAGCCATCTTGATGTGTAAGCTATTAGGAGAGAATGAGAGCTCTATTTTGCTAGATGTCTTGGCCTCCTTTAGAGTTAACATCTATTATAAATGTTCAACATTTGAACCTTCCTACAGTTTGACAACCTTGTTATGAAATGATTTATGTAATTGTGTTTCAGATCTATAGATAAGATTTTGTTTGACCATGACGTGCCATGTTACAACTATTATTTTTCCATATTGTTTTTGATAGATTTTCTCTTTGATTTTTCAATTATTTTCATTAGCAGTCTTTTATCTGGTGCTTATAGTGGTCATATTATTTATCAAAAGGTTTCCCTTTTTTTCAGTGAATTTTTTTTTTGGTGTCTGCTACAACAAATTCTAGCATCCACAAAGTGTAAATTCCCAAGCATATTCTTGTGTAACGTAGCAAGGCTACCCACTGTCACCTCAGTAGCTCTTCCTCTTACATTTGGCTAGCTCTTCTTCAAGATAAGGGGGTATCCCTAAGTAGGATTTCTAAGGCAATTGAGTGAATTCTAATGAGGGGGTGTGCTCCATCTAAGTGTTGTACCATGTAAACAAAAAATGTTCATTGTAGTTAAACTCCCCAATGATACCAACATGACAACAAAATATAAGCTCTACCTAGGCTTGAACCCATGTTGCACCACTGTCAAGGGTCTAATACATCATCCAACCTTATAAATAGAATTACTTTATCAAGCAAGATCTCAACCCAAGAATTATTAGAAGAGAAAACTTATTCTAGTGTTAAATGTCAAGAATATTCTCATGAAATTACTGCTCTTCTGCCACTAACTTAACCTCCAACATCATTGCACAAGAAATTAATTTCCAATGTGCTAGCAATTTCTATTCTTACAAAGATGAATGGACCTCTTGCCCTAGCCATAGTGATCTCAAAAGATAGTGTCAAAAGATAGTGCAGGAAATCGGAGTGGTTACTTGTCCTAGAAGGAGATTATATTTCTGCTCTAGGCCATAGAGAAGGATTTACTTCTATGGCTATGGGTGTTACTTAACTTTTATGGTTGACAGCCTATATTTAAAGTTTATAAAACTTTTTATTGGTGGCAAAGGGGGCCATCCCCTTATAGCTAGCCCCCACCTCATAGCACAATCCACATGCCCTTACGCTTGCGATCAGGTGCTAACCCCGTCGATTAGTATTATCCATCCACAGAACTTGGCCTTGTGACCAAAACGATTGCAGCATTAAACTTTATAGCTACAACAGGTGGCTACTCCAGTAGCTTCGCACGAGGTCCATGTGACCACTCTGAACTTAACATTTAAATCCCACGGCTATTGTGATAATTATGGTGTGGTTTAAAAGGTAGTTAGAGTGGAGGTTAATGTGACCCCACCTCCATAAAATTTATTGTAACCGTTAATGTTACTACCAGATTTGGGTGTGGTTTTGACAATTATGGTGGAATTTCCAAGTTTAGCACTCCTAACTGCAGTTACTCCACATTTAGTGGGGATTTTGGGGGACATTGGGCATTTTTCTTGGAGAAGCCATAAATCCCTCATTATTGAATCGAATTGAGTGAAAAAATAGTCAATTTTGGCTATTTTCAACATTCTAGGCAGTTTGACATATGTTTTAGGTCGAACAGAGGTCATCTTCGGAGATTTTAGCTTTGATTAAGATGAAGGAGCCACCAGGGCCATCATGGAGAAGGTAGTGTATTGGGCTTTATTTATGTATTTTAGGTAAATGAATAGTCATATTTGGCTAATTAATATCTTCTGAATCTGATGATATGCTTTTTAGAGCCTGTAGAGAACTTTAGAAAGCTAAAAATCTTCAGTATATTTCCAGGGGCCATTAGTGCCATCTTTTGCCAGCATTAGTGCAGGGCCCAGCCAGGCGAGCTAGAGGTTATTTGTAGCGAACCAGTAGTCGTTATTGACTTTAAAAATAATTCTGAAACTAATGATAGAAGTTTAAAAAAGTTTTGAGGACCTCTAGAGGTTGAAAACCCAACAGAGAAATTTTCAGGGATCTGAGTGCCAAGGGGTGCCAACAGGTGTTGGAGGTGAAACTGGAGCAGCCGGAGGCCATTTCTAATGAATTAATAGTCTAAATTGACTATATAAAACATTTTGGAACTAATGGAAGTGTTTTCAGAACATTTTGAGAACTTATATAGCTCAAAAAGCCGATGTGAAGATTTTCGTAGCCCAGGGCAAACCGTGGAGGATAGCCTAGTTTTCAGATGCAGTGCTCGATTTGAGCAATTTATCAGTCGATATTTGGTGTATGATGTGTGTTGGATACAGAAGTAGTGGTTTCAGTGATAGAAATATAATTTTGAAGGAGTTTGTGACATTTAGAAGCTTAGAGTAGCTTAGAGCACCAATAGAAGGAATTGTGTGAAAGCGAGTATAAAGCTATTTGTAGAATATGGAAATCCATTAGAGGTATATTAAATGGTATTCTCAGCCCTTTGTATGATTTTAGTATTCATTGGTGTTAAGTGTGAAACTTGTAAAAAATAATTCTTACCATAATCCCAAAGAGCCACGTCATGATGACAAAGCTCAAAAGAGACGTAGCCCACGAGATTGGGGTGAACTCCTAGATTAATTTTGCTATTGTGTTTAAATTTTTTATTTCTGAATTGTGTTGTTGATATACATGTTAAATTTCAGCAAGAAAAAATGAACTTAAGACAAATAAATAGTTAAAAATTCATACACCACTTTCAAGCATAAATTCTGCAAAATTGTCAAGTTCAAGCTAGATCATTTAATTGTTAAACTGAGTGGGAGGTTCTTGAAATACATACAAGTTATCCAGACCATTTTCAGATCAGGTTGGTATCGGATTAGCTTGCATGATTGACAGAGAAAGCTATTGTTTAAGCTGTTGATTGTATAGCTTGAAAGGTGTTTAGACAGTGTAAAATATTGACTATTTTACTATTTGCAAGTTGATTGTTGTTTGAGTTTGCTGGACGTGAAGGGATAGCTCCTGATTAGCTAAGTCCTGGAGAGGATAAAAAGGAAGAAAGGGCTGGAGGAATCTTCCCTATCCCAAAGGACCTCAAGGTCACCCTTAGAACACAAACCCTCTTGACGATTGTTTGTTAAGAAACTCTTGGAGTTTGTTTGTTGATGGTTGCTTGAATGAGAGTTTGTCTCTACAGTCATTTGGTTAAAAAATCTTTGTCATTTGTTTTGAAATATTTGAGAACTTTTTTGAAGTTAATTTGTTCATTGAGATCATAATAACAACTTCTACAAGTGAGGTTTCCTCCTTCACAATATTCTTCGATGAAGATATGAAGCGTGACTTTATTGTATTGAAGGACATGGCGTAGATCCTATTTGAGGGTAGAAGAGAAAGCACTGAGCTTCATGAGAAATTGTTTTCCATGAAGAAAGAGAAGGAAGAAATTCTTCAAATATTTCATGATATGGAGATGTAGCTCCATTAAGCCCAATAGGCTTTGACCAAGAACATGCGTGAGGAAGAGGTAATCCACTCTAATTTGTCTTTAGTTTCCTCTTTAGAAAGATGTGTTGGTTCCTTGGAAAATCATACAAGAGGTATAGGGTCCAAGTTAATGATTAAAATGGGCTATGAAGGCAAGGGTTTAGTAAAGCATGCACAAGGCATGGTTGAACCCATTTTTGTTGAGGAACGACCCAAGAATCTTGGTCTTGGTTATGTGAAATTTAATGGAAAAGACTCCAAAGCCATGAAGGCATGTGAGGCTACTTTAAAGAGAACTTTTGTTCGAAGTTCTAAGATGAACATATGTGAAATTTTTTTCAGAGATGATTTCCATTTCTTTAAGCCTTTTTTGCAGCAAGAATATGGTATACATGCAGCTTATGACAAGCATGCGAGTTCAGACAGTTTTCAAGATAATAACGATGATATTAGTTTGCAAATGAAAGTTGGAGCCTTTACTAGTTCATATTCTCATGAAGGAAAAAATGATGAACACGCAAAGTAGAAAAAGAGGTATAAATCTTCCCATGATCAATTTGATTGTGTTTCTGCAAGGCATGATAATTTTTCATGCTTAAATGGAAGAAAGATTTGTTGTACATATTGTGGTTGATTTAACCATATTGTTTCGAGATGCTGGATGAGGAAGAAAGCATACAAGAAGTAGATGAGGCAAAGACAACTTTCAAAGAAGGTGCATAATATTTGCACATATTTCCAGAAGAGGGGACATTTTATTTCCCATTATTGGACTTTGCATCCAACTAGTCGTCCCAAGCACATGCAGCAAGAGGACAGAAAGACTGAAGAAAGATGGAGCCAAGGATTCCATTATTGATGTGAAAATGGAAGTTTCACATGAGGAAGAGTTAAAGTAGCAAAATTCACCATGGAAGTGGCTTGGTAAGAAGTGGATGGGCTTCTTGACACAGTAAAACATACTCTTTTGTACATATGCAAATTTCAATTGTATGCATGCATTTTATGTCCTAATCTCTCATTTGTTTGAGCCACCTTGGATCATTGATCAAGGCAGTGATGTTCAGTTTCCTTCTATAAATTTCTCGCTAGAAATTTCCTGAGTGACTGCAAGAAAGATAGTTCTTGATGGGAGGACAAGCACACTGAGGAAGGGAAGTGTGAATTTCTTTTTAGTTGTGGTTCAAAGTCACTAGCCATGCAAGGAAAGTGTTTGGAGGTTGAAGTGAAGAGGGTGTTGTACTCTCATCTACTGTAAAGATCAGTATATCAGTATTTTTGGGTCCAAAAGATTCCCAGTGGGGAGGTGTGATTAAAACTGGATCATGGACCAGAATGATAGCTCAAAATTCAAAGTTCTTAGAAGAGTGTCAAACCTGAACAACTAGAAAGCTCTCGTTGCTGAAATTTTGGCACTGTGAATGGTTCTCAAAACCGAGGTCGTATGCAGAAGTTATTGAGGTTTGAAATCATCCAATAAACTCCAAAATTTTACCTTTGACTCAATTTGACCTTATGGAAAAATTTTGTAAAAAAAGATAGTTTGAAAAATAATTTTTATATTAAAGTTTGGAGGGCCTATCAGTAGACGCCACGTGGCTTTCCCGGAGGCTACCACGTGGCTCCAGGTCAGAGTCGAAGTGGGGTGAAAACATTTATGTAGTCCATGAGTTTCGAACCCTGGACCTCCCTCCGCGTGCAAGAGAGCCCGAAAAACTGGGTTGTGGGTGTTACTTAACCTATATGGTTGATAGGTTATATTTAAAGTTTATAAAACTTTGTATTGGTGGCAAAGGGGGCCAGCCCCCACCTCACAGAATAGTCCACATGTCCTTACGCTCGTGACCAAGTGATAACCTCGACGGTTAGCCTTATCTGTCCACGGACCTTGGCCGTGTGACCACAACCATTACAACATTAAACTTTATGGTTATGACCGGCGGCTACTCCGGTGGCTTCAGACAACATCCATGTGACCACTCCAAACTTAACATGTAAATGCCACGGCTATTGTGACAATTATGGCATGGTTTAAAAGGTGGTTAGAGCGGATGTCCATGTGACCCTGCCTCCATAACATTTACTGTAACCATTAATGTTAATTCCATATTTGGGCGTGTTTCCGACAATTTCGGCGGACTTGCCAAGTTTAGTGCTCCTAACTGCAATTACTCCACATTTAGTGGGGTTTTGGGGGGATATTGGGTAGTTTGCTTAGAGAAGCCATAACTCCCTCATTATTGAACCAAATTGAGTGCAAAAATAATCAATTTTGGCTATTTTGACATTATAAGTAGTTTGACACAGGTTTTAGGTTGAACAGAGGTCATCTTCAAAGGTTTTAGATTCGAGGAAGATGAAGGAGCCATCAGGGCCATCATGGAGAAGGCAGTGTATTGGGCTTTATTTATTTGTTTTAGGCAAATGAATAGTCATATTTTTCTAATTCATACCTTTTGAATATTATGATATTGTTTACAGATCCTGTAGAGAACTTTAGAAAGCCAAAAATCTTCAGTAGAGTTTTTGGGGCCATTAGTGCAAGCTTTTGCCAGTAGTAGTGCAGGGCCTAGCCAGGAGAGATAGAGGCCATTTGTAGTGAACCAGTAGTAATTATTGACTTTAAACATAATTCTAAATCTATTGATAGAGTTTTAATAAAGTTTTGAAGACTTCTAGAGGTCAAAAACCCAGCAAAAGAGTTTTCAGTGACCCTAGTGCCAAGGGGTGCCGACAAGCGTTGGAGGTGAAACCGGAGCAGCCAGAGGCCATTTCTGATGAATGAATAATCTCAATTGACTATTTAAAACATTTTGGAACCAATGGTAGTGTTTTTAGAACATTTTGAGAACTTCTGTAGCTCAACAAGCTAATGTGAAGATTTGGGCAGCTTTGGGAAAACCGTGGAGGATAGCCTAGTTTGGGGATGTAGTGCTTGATTTGAGCAATTTATCAGTCGATATTTGGTGTCTGATGTGTGTTGGATATAGAAGTAGTGGTTTCAGTGACAGAAACAAAATTCTAAAGGAGTTTGTACAATTTAGAAGTTCAGAGTAGCTTAGAGCACCGAGAGAAGGAATTGTGTCAAAGGGAACCTAAAGTTGTTTCCAGAATTTGGACAGCAATTAGAGGGATATTAAATGGTATTATCAGACCTTTGGATCATTTTATTATTCATTTATGTTAAGTGTGGAACTTGTAAAGAATAATTCTTACCATAATCCCAAAGAGCCAAGTCATGATGACAAAGCTCAAAGGAGATGTAGCCCACGGGACTGGGGTGAACTCCTAGATTAATTTTGCTGTTGTGTTTAAATTTTTTATTGCTGCATTATGTTGCTGATATACATGTTAAATTTCAGCAAGAACAAATGAAATTAAGTCACATAAACAGTTAAAAATTCATACACCACTTTCAAGCATAAATTCTGCAAAATTGTTAAGTTCAAGCTAGATCATTTAATTGTTAAACAGAGTGGGAGGTGTTAGCAACCTATAAATATAGGATTCATAATTTTGACTTGACTGATGATAGTTATGTAAATATGTACAAAATTTTCTTTCTACAATTTGTTTTCCCATATTTTGTAAAAAAAATAAAAATATTAAAAAAATAGAAAAGCAAAAAGAGGGTAAAAGTCGTAAAAGAAAAATCAAAGGACTTAGAAAAATGATATACCCCAAAAGAAAAAATATGAATAAAACATGAAAGTGTCAAGTTTCAATGCCACTACTTTTACTTTTTTGCAGATGATTATGGCAGAGTGTCAATAAATGCCATAATCCATGATGAGTTGAACAATTTAATCTTGAATTATCATGTTTCAATTTTACTTGTTGTAGATAGTGAATAAAGAATTGTCATATAGTTTAATCATGAGAATTCAGTAGTTAGGTAGAGAATAAAAGAATCCAAAAGTTTAATCTAGATCCTTGGTGGAAATAAGTTAGAATTAGATAGTTTTATTTCTTTCAAAAAGAATAAATGTTTGAAGGTTGCTAGCTCAAATGCACCTAATCAAAATAGAAGAAAAAATGTTATAATATATGACTGGGTAGGCAGAAGAAGGCGGGAATTCCATTTTAAATATTTTTCACCAGACTAAAAATAGCTAATTTCCCTTCCCCATAGTTATTTAACATTCTAGACTATTAGTCAGAAAGGCTCAGGGCATTTCCCTAACTTCTGTTGGGACCGGACCCAAGGCTCAATGGTTGATTAGTTGAAAGCGTTAAGTTTCTATATTAATCCCAGAAATCACATCATTTTCCATTCATGCATTCATTACCATGAAAAATCATAAGTAAAGACTTCATTTTTACTTAATGCTACTAAAAACCCTCATTTGATTAATTTCCCACATCACATGAAAGCACAAAACCCTCAACATTACATTTCATCATAAGTTAAAGTGATGAGGTTAGTATGATGAAAGTTTGCCTTTAAACTTCACTTTTCTTAGTTATGTTAATGTATTTTTAGTACACCTTGTCCCCTTGTCATATTCACACCTAACCTATTTAATAATTCCCTATAGAATAACCTTTTCCTATATTATATAATTCCCTTTTACTAAATATTCCAAAAACCCATTTATTATAAATTTAGCCAAAGTTATTTATTCCCATATGTTTAAATAAAAAACCCACCTTATACCCCCTTTGGCTAAATATATCATTATATAAATATCCCGCCCCTATGGTAGTTAAATAATTTTGATTTAATCAACTATATAATAAAAATATATAAAAAATATTTAAACATGTTTAGCTATGTGTTTAACACAAAAAATCCTGAAGTTTCGTTTAAACTAAACTTCAAAGAAAAACTCATCCCTTTGTTTATTTCCCGACTCCCTTTACCTAAGGTCAAAATTATAACCTAACCCTTTTCCCCTGAAATATGTCCCATTACTATAAATATAACCTTGGTTAAAACCCTTTGATACCCTTCCTAGTCACCTTAACCCATGTATAAAATTCATGTTTACATATATCATCATAAATCCCTCAGCACCATTGGATTCCATCCTAACCATTTGATCATCCTTCTCCTTTTTAATCTGACGGTCAGAAATAAACCGAATAAGCCCTTTTCCCCGTCCCCACCATTTCCTATCGGATCGAATTTCATCCATTGATCTCCCCTTGTTAAATCGATGGTACAAATCAAAGCCCCAGCCTCAGTGCATTTACCCCATAGCTTCACATCAAATCTTGACTGTTCGCTCCGCTCCGCATCCGACGATGCAGATTCCATTTTGCATTTTTAAAATGATCGAATGAAGTTGCCAAAAAGTTTTGCGAATTTTTTTTTTTTGATAAACCACCCCATGCTACATGTCCTCCTTTCATTTGATCACATTCCAAAAGGGAAAAATCGCTTACTGCTCAAACGCAATGCGAAAATCATTTCTGGTTTCTCCGTAAGCGCACAAAATGCTCCTGCCATATCTGCAATAAATGCAATTAAACTGTGATTCGACTTATGGTTCAATACATTAAAACTTATGTTTTTCCATTACATTTCACTTATTTGCACCATTTAACCTATGAAAACCTTTGCAGAGCCTCCCTTGACTATTTGTGAAGCTATTTTCTGAACTAGTTGCCATTGGAATGACCATTTTTCCTTGAAATTCACTCACAAAGAATTCCATAACCTCTGACAGCCTAATTTTCTAGAATTGAAGATTGTGAGCACAACAAAAACTCCTTTGATAGCAATTGTACCTTTTAAAGTTATTTTTTCTGTCAATCCTATCCAAATTACTTCAATTTCAAAAGCAAAATCATCATTTTATCAGCCATTTCCTTTAATTTAATCGAATTATCCATACAAGAAATACAAAAACATCCAGATTACAGGGGAAACCCTGTCAAATTTTCTCTAGAATCCTTCTTCTCTATTTTAGCAGGTTTCAGCCACTCCTTGATCATTTTCACTGTTGAACTTGATCAAAGCCATCTTCTGTGCGTTAAAAACCCTTTTTTATCGTTCAAAACCCTGCTCAGGCCAATTTTGCCAGAAAAATCCTTCAAATACCTCTTGTTTCCAAAAGGTAACTTAGAAAATAGTTAAAACTTGCTTTGTTCAGCTTAAAATGACTAAGAAACAAGTAGTAACTCCCAAATCAGGAGGCCCAAAATCTCAAAAGAAAGCCTCAAATAAGATACCTCAACCTGAGCCTTCTAAACTTGATAAGCCCACCCCTGCACTTACTGTTGAGTCTACTAAAGTAGTTATACCTATACAACCTCCTGTTACCACTGAAGAAAACAATCCTTTGATTGAATTAGATTATAGAATTATAGATGCCACCCTTGAATTTGATCTTCTAGAAGTATAGAATTGGTGTCAAGAGAAATTTGAAAAGAAAGAGGCCAATGACATACCTGTATGGGAGTCCAATTTTCCCAAGTATGTGGTTCCTATTACCCATCCTGCTCAGGATTTTATAAAGTTGTGTCAAATGCATTATATTCCTGATCAAAGGTGCATGGCTAACAAAGATAGTGAGGTCTTATTTTTTATAACTGCTGAATCAATCAATGACATGCTCCTGTTAAGCCATAATCCACAAGCAGTGTCATTGTCAATTGAAGACTTGAACCAGATGTATTTAGACCTAGATTTCCCTAGGAAGTTCCAAATTTTCCATAACTTCATGCCCAATCATGTCGATCTTCCTAAGATGAATCCTCCTTATGATATCTTTGATTTTCTAGAAGGCTCCAGACAGGTCATTTCCATGCTATCATTTATTTTAGGTTATGTCAATGATGAATTCACAGATGCCTATGTCTTAGGCTTCCTCTCCACTTTGTCTCCTGGACAGAAACCAGACTTGATTTTTGACTTTGCCAAATTTATTGCTGACAATATTCATTATCAGCTGATAAAATTGCCTGATGAAGGAGTGTTCAGATATACTTCATATCTGTTACATCTCTTCTTGTTCTTTCAAGCAGATAATTTTCCCTTTGCAGTACATAAGATGGATATGGAAGGAAAGCCACTGTCAGTAATATTTTGGACCTCTCTTCTAAGAAATAATAGCAGTGAGTATAGTTATAGTGACTTCAATGACTTATTTATCAGACATGCCATTAGTTTGTTAGATAAAGCAGAACCACCAAGGATAAATGAAGATATAAAAGGATTTTACAGTTGTCTGAAAACTGTAACGTAGGTGATTGGTATTTATACAAAAATCACACTGAGATCAGAATATATGGTGCAATCTTGGCCCCATACAAATTGCCAAAGTTTTTGACCACCAGGATTTTTGCTCTAGAGTACATAAGGCAAATTTTGAATGCTGATGCAGTAAATTTCATAGCTTCCAAAAAGAAGGCACAATTTAAATTAAGAAGTCAAATTGGTTCTTTCATTGTAAACAACAGAGATGCCTTAAAGGAAGTATCCAGCAAGCTATCAGTATTCAAGTTTCAGGAGAGTTTTCATTGGAACTATGACCCTCGGGGTATTATAAGCAGTCTCAAAATTAAAAGCAAATTGCCCCCATTTCTCCATGAATCAAATCCAATAATTGAAAAATATGCCAATCAGTTGGAATGGGTGGCCAATACCTTAATTGATGATGATCAGAATAAGCAGGCAGACAATTTGAACAGTACATAGGTGGTTACAGTTGACCAGCCAGCAGAAGTATCAAACAAAAGACCAAGGAAGGAAGAAGGATATTTGGCCAAAACAATCATTGAAAACAAGTTCAAATCAGTATACAGCAAAAAGGCCAAAATTACTACATTAGAAACAGAAGGAATCATAGATGTTGATGACACTAATCAACAACAAACAAATGATGAAGCCACCATCATTGTGAATGAGACACTCAGAGAGATTCAAAGTGAATAGGTACAAACACAGGGTAAAGGTAAGGAGATGATTGAAACGGAAGTGAATACAGAAGCTCTCTCTTCTTCTTCTAAAAAAACTGAAGAAACTGATTCTGATATTCAGAAGAGGTTCAAGATAATTAGAGAGAAAAATGAAGAAATAAAAAATGAAGTTTATTCTAAACTTCTCAAGGAAAAACTAGGAGATAAGGACAGATTAGTAACTACATTTGAGTACTCAACCAACCAAATGATCATGTTTTTTCTCCAACCAGTGGTAGCACATCCAAAATCAGCTTTAGATTACAAAAATATAGAATTTACAGTAAATGCTGATACTATTCATGAGCTAGATCAGATAGAATTTCACAGGAGTGCATCAGAAATGTTATATTCAAAAGTAGTAAGCAAAACAATGAGTGCCACTATGCTCCAAAAGACTGTATCCAACTTGCAAACTCAAATGAAGTTGGATAAAGCATCTTTACATGCCAAGGATTTGAGAATAAAATCATTAGAAGATTTGGTAATTGAGTCTGGAGCAGATCCTTCTAATACTGAAGCTGCTAAGAAGTTAATAAGACAGAAGAATGATGATATTACAGCCTTAAGAAAGAAGCTCAAATTACCACAGAGTGAGCACCCTCAAACAAAAGAAGTTCTTCAGGAAAAGACAGAGAAAGAAGAAAATATGCAACTTATTTTGAAAATGACAGCCCAGATAAAAAATATGGAAACTCAGATAGAAGTTCTTATGCAAGAAATTGAAAATTTGAAGAAAAATCAGCAAGTTTCCATTCCTACAGTTATTCCAACTGTAAATACAGCTATTCCCTCAACATTGGTAGAACATTTGGCACCGAAAGGAGTATTGGCAACTGCAGTGTCAGTTACTTCTAAAGATATCTCTGCCACTTCTTCATCAACATCACAGGTAGATCTAACAAGGAAAATAGCTACCATAGTTAAAGCTATAGAAGATATGTCCATAAAAGATAAAGAGATAATCAGTTTAAAAGGCACCATCAGAAATCTGGAAACATCCAACAGAGATGCCTTAATCACCTCAAAAGGACATGAACATGGGGCTAACAGATTACATGAACAGGTTAAAATTCTTCAACAGTAGGTAAATCTCACTGAACAGGTATCCTACATTAAGAATTATCTGTGGAATAACATCATTCAGAGCATACATTTGCAATGGCCCTCAATCCAGATAATTTATGAACAATAAGAATTACTTAAAGGAGAATAGATAGAAATACAAAAGACCAAAGAAGAACTAGCTGATAAGCTTGCTCAAGCCTTAAGACTTATCACATTTTTGAATAGTAAACACAGAGAATAATTTGAAGAGTTAAAAATTCAGGACAGAACTGAAAGTATACTCCAAATCAAAAAGGTCCTGAATAAAATAAACATGATGAATAATTTGGAGGACAGGTGCAAAGATATGAACTTGGCTATCACCAGGTTTGAGGCCAAATACACAGTACTGTCACAAGCAGGTTTACCAGATATTCATGAATTGAATGAGAAGTTAATGCCACAAAAGGATTATGACAAAAAAATCAGGGCATATGCCAAAGAGCAGATCAATAAACCTTTACCTCAAGGGTCCCATACTGGTAAAGTCATTCTGGAATATTTTGAAAACTTGTTCTTTTTACAAAACGAGATCAAACATATTTTTTTGGTTAAACCCAATTTTGCAAAATATACAGAAGTAGATGAGAGTTTCAGGAAGCTAAAGAGCATGAAAATTCCTAGCGCAGAGCAATGACAAGAATTCACTGATTTACTATGAAAAATTTGCAGTAAAAGTATATCAAGATGAAAAATCAGTGGTCAAATTGTATCAGTGTCAAAGAGTATCAGTAAAAACAAATTGTTACTGCTTGTTATTTTTCAATTATAGTAGTAAAACAGTGAAAAGCAGAGATAAAGAGTATCAGAACAAAAAGTGAGAAGGAAGAGTATTCTACAAGTCATCTTCCACGAGATAATGCCCCAAGTGCCAGCAACGCTTCCAGCTAATCTAAAAATCAGTTTGATTAGGATAAACAGTTCTATTTTTTCTTGTAAACGAGGACAACTTGCAAACTATTTTGCTTTTGTCCCACTTCTTATGTTATAATTCCTATTTTTTCTTGAAACATTATCTCAAACTTTGAGATATTTTGTAAGAAATTTTTTTGTATAAATACTTCATCTTTCGAAGTATTCAGTGTGGAATAAAATTTATCAAGACTACTATAGTCATTTTGTTGGATATATTGAAGTTGGTGTGATTCAATTAGTAAAGCATCAGACTGGAATTGGGATTAAAGACATCATAAATCAGGATTCTTGTGCTGACCAGATAAGTCTAGTTTTTTCCTGTTTTCATTGCGTTATCTTTCAAAAGTTTCCATACATTCATTTTAATGTGTTTCTGTCTTAAATGATTAACTAGGAAGGTTTAAACAGGATTAGTGATAAAAAGCTCCCTGTTTTTTACTAGTTGCTCATGATTTAATAGAATATAACCTGGACTCATAGAATTTCTGAATTCTCTAAGTCCCTATTTGATCCTCCAATCTTCATTTCTATAACTTAAGGATTCTTGATTGCTCTTTGTTTAGATTTTCACCCATTCCATCCAAAAGCCTATTCAAAAGCTTTGCTGTCATCTACCCTCGCTCTTAGTACATTTACTCCTAATTTCATTTGTTTGCTTTGCCTAGGTGCTGACCCCATAGCCCAATGGTTCCGTAGAGAAATTGGTTTACCTTTAAAATACTTGCCTTACTAATAATTTTCAAAACAAGTTCCACTGGCTCACTCATAGCTAGTCTAAACTAAATTATAAACAAAGTTAAATGTTTAGAGATCCTTTCAGAATTCGGTGAAGGCTAGATCCTCACTCCTAAAGAGTGTCTTTGTTACCCTGGCGCTTTACCACAAACAACTTCATCCCACAAATTCGAGAATTAATAGATATCAGAGGTTCTTGAAATACATACAAGTTATCCAGACCATTTTCATATCATTTCTAGAACAAAACACATAGATATTATGTATCATTTCTGTAAGGAAAACGGTTGTTCCAAAAGAACTGGCATTTGATTTTTGTATTTCAGAGGATATAGATGCTGACATATTTTGATGTGCCAATTTTTTATCATGTAGAAGATTGGTAAATTTGCAGCATAATAAAAATGCATGATTGAAACTTATGGTAGTCACCACCAAAATTAATAATGCTAACTAATCAGTAATAGTTTGATATCTAAAGATAATTGTCTGTTATATGAGTTAAACAATAGCTAGAGGAGGTTATAATTACATTTTCAAGGTCTTTTCTTTACCATTCAGGTTTTGGAATGATATAGATGTGAGATGATTAGTAAGAATGTTTTCGTTGAACATTTATTAATGAAGGTTTTAAAGTTTAGCAAGAGATTATGCTTTTTTTTTAAGTTCTCTTTTTATATAATTCATGTTTGGAATGAGATGGATGTGGGATGATTGGCAAGATATTTAGGTTGGAGATTTATATGAAGGTTTTAAGTTTAGTGAGAGATTGTATATTTATATATTAAGAAATTTAGTTTTGAATGATATGGGTGGAATGATGAATAAGATGTTTTGGTTGGAAATTTATTTATAAAGGTTAGAAGTTTGAGTTTCATATTATATATGTTTTTCTTGCAATGTAAGTATTTTTGAAGGTTTATATATCCTCTTCATCAATGTTGGATTTTTGTTTTTCATTTTATTCTTTAAACCATTTTGAGTGTTTATAATTTCTGTTACATTTATTACTTAATTGCATTACATATTACATATTTTGTAATCAAATTAAGAAACAATTTATAAAAAATTTAAAATTTATTCCAAAATGTTGGAATTTTTTCCTGTAGGCGCTAGAAAATTATTTTCCAGCGCCTACAAATTTTTTTTTTTATATGCATTTCCAATATCCATATCTCCTCTGATCCTTTGTTTGAAACTATATTTCATCAACACGTTTTAAGGGGCATTCATCAAGCTTTTTCCCATGGTGACATTGCATATACTGATCCCTTAATTTGTTGTTATAAATTAATTTTCATCAATGCATTTTTAGTGGCACTTGCCATACTTTTTCCACATTATTCCATAAGTTCCACCTAGATAATCAAATTATAATGTGTACTAATTGAGATGATTGAATTTATGATTTCTTCTTGAAATCTTTCCATGGTAGCAAAACCACCTTTCTGCTTGAAATTAGACACACAAACACCCAAATTAGATGAATTTCTAATTTCTGCTTGAAATCTTCCCATGGTAGCATAGGGAAAGCAAGTGGGAAACATTATTCCCTCCATGCTGCATTTATTGTGAAGTTGGATGAAGAAATCTATTAGGCCTGCCACTATTCCCACTCCACCTTTTGTAGGCCCTCTGTAGGCTGCTCTTCTTGACCTGAAATCCACATTTTTAAAACCAAATTTTGTAATGTTCAAAACAAAAAGGGAAGCCACCATCGAAGTCGAATTTACAAATATTCTCAAATTTTCATTTGGGTGTTTGTGTGTCTTTTGAAAACCACCTTTAACGTTGGATATTAAAGCCACAAGTTAGTAAAATTCATTGATCCAAGGCTGTCTAATTTGTTATGGTCCAGAAAGGGGTTAGATTAGGGAATGGATATCCACTTCAGTGAAATTAAAACTTACATTTGAACACAAAATGGAAGTTAAGATTGCATGTACTTTGTTTCAAAATAGTTGATCACCTTTGTTGGTAGTACGATTACGAATAACCAGAACAGATTCACAACTACTTCATGTTGAAAGGGTAACTAAAATTGATAGATCTTGGATTTTGAACTCTATTGATAAAGTCATATGGTTCCTTACTTGCATGGATAGATAGGTTAAAAGAAATTTTGATGTAATAATGTTTTAGAATGTTCATTTTGAAGGGATGGTAACTGCATCTCTTTCAGTATTACAAGTACCATGTTTTTTCAAAAACAAATAAATGGTCTTGTAGGATGTTTTTGTGTATGCAGGAAAATCTAGGAGGCATGAATGAAAGGGGAATACTAGGAGGGCCACTTAATTTGGAACATTATGTTGCCTTTTTAAACATTGGTGAAGATTATTCTTTGGGTGTCAAATCCTGCTGCATATTTTTTTTTATAAACAACTAAGTTTGAATGGGTGTGTGATGTGAATTATTGTCTCTATTTGGACCTTTACTGGAGGAAGCATCTAAAGTTTAATGCTAGGCTTGGATGTGCCCTTAAGTTGGGGTTTTTATTGAATTCTCAAGAATTTTAGGGATCATGGCTTGGAATTCTAACCTAATTTGTGAAATCTTAAAGCGAGTGGGATTGTATTGAAGTTTATAGTGATGATTTTTTCAAACAATTTAGTTATACACTGTTGTAGGTATAATTTCACAATATCAACTAGGCTAAATATGCATAGAAATCAATATGCATCTCAAATGAAGTATCTGGCGAGTCCAAATTAAATTATATCATGCTAGAATTTATGTTGTATAGCTAGTACATGATGTATGAAACAACTAGAGAAACCTATTATTACATCTACCTATGCAAATACGTAGTATTGATAAAATATAGAAACATGGACTTGTCTCATGAAGCGAATGTTCATCAAGATGCAACATGACTAGCAATGTAGACTCAAGAATATAGCCTCACACTGATACAAATAATACCACATACCAGGGGTACAAATACCAGGGCGGAGTATTGAGCAATGGGTTTGAAATCATTGAAGAGGGGATTATACTAGTTATTGATCCTAACATTCCACAAAGTAAATCAACACCATCTTTGGCTAGCGAGTGTAGGGGATGCAGAATTAGTAACAAGAGGCACCCGAATGTAGAGCAAAGTAGATGAAAAATTTTGGATCTGAACACCCTGAGAAGAAATTAACACAAGAGCCCCAAGGCTCTCAAACCCTCCACAGATTTGATTACAAAACCTGTTTCATATAAGCAAAGCCCCAAAATAAAATACATTGTTATTATGTTACAATTTATAATCCCGTAGTTGAAAAATTGCAGTCTTCAAAAACAAAAATGGTTGTCCACAAGTTAAACCCAGTATGCTTGATAACTGTGAGAAACTCTTTTAGTTGAGAAAAATATATTTGCTGCGAAGTTCTGTTCATGGTTTAAAAAATAGGAGGCACATTTGCATCCTCTACTAGCATTAAAAATTCCAACATCCTTATCACATTCTACCAATACATAAAAGCTCCCATAAATTAACCTTATAAAATTTGGACTTGGTATCACATCGAGAAACAGTATGGCATGTTTACATTTGCAATAAATATGTAAGCATAGTAGAGCTTGCTAAAATTAAGACAGGGAGGAGGGTTAATAAACAACATTAACATTGAGATATTTTATTTGATCATTCCCAAATTTTCAAACTCAAAGAGATGAGCCAAGGAGAATGAAGTTCCATCTATTTTAGAGCAAAATATCTAATTAGAAAACTTTGTATTTTAGAGCTTTTCAAATGCAACTAGGAAAAGCTCCATTGGTGCCATTTATATGTGGTACATACTACCCAATGGAAGATCAGGCACCGCCTCTGCAATAGCCCAAACTGGAAACAGAATTGATGAGTCAAAAAGTGGAGAAATGATTTAAAAATGGATTCCTAAGTATCCAATATTTTGATCCATGAATGATTTTAAATTTTCACATCAATGAAACTCAAATCTATATCAACATTATGGAGATAATCCCATCTGATCTGCAAGCTCATTCATTGTGCTCGCAAATGATTTGTTGTCATGAGAGAAGAGGAATTAGAAGCCATAGAGTAGTTGAAGGATTTAGTTGGCGTAATCAACAATTTAATGGAGTGGGAAATGGAATATGCAATCACTACCTTCACCTACTCTATAATGGAGTTGAATGAACGAAAACACGACTCTTCAATGGAGTTGAATGAACGCGGGCTTTGAAGGCGGGCGAATGAATATTCAAAATTTAAATTTTAAGCATGCGGGTTGGCAGAGCGTAGGGGGAGGTGGCGGAGGCAGGGGCACGGGGTCCACCTCCTACCCGGAAAGCTGCAAGGGTCACCGGAGAGGCAGTCCCAAAACTGTCCCATCACACTTTGTTTTGTCGAACAAAAGACTCTTCCCTTTTAAATTTGCAACAACTTCTAGTCACAACTTTTTCTTCTGGAAAAATTTGGAAAAAATGATTCGACGAAATCAGTCACAACATTTTTGTCTTGAAAAATTTGGGGAAAGAAATAATTCAATGAAAGTGAGAGGACAAATAAAAGAGAAAAAAACAAAATTGGACTTAAAGAAATGATTCAATGAAAGTGGGAGGACAAATTAAAGATAAAAAACAAAATTAGACATTGCCACATGAAAAATTAAAATAAAGAGAGTATTAATGCTAACAGTATAAAGGTACTTGTCGTTGATAGCAATTCTAATTCTGAGGAGAATAACAACCTATGTCATTCTAGAATTTCAATTCTTTCTTTCCCTTGATTACCCTGCCGCAAGGAGTAATAACGACTTTAACAATAATAGTAACGCTTACGTTTGATTAGTTTAGTTGTTGACCAAAAATTAACCGTGATTATACAAAGTTTACATTGGAGTATTTTATTTTATTTATTATTAATTTAATTTATCATTAGTTTCATTACAGCTTGATTTTTCCATCACTGTCCTGGGCACGATGCAGTGAACATTGTACATTAGTTTTCGAGAAAGTTATCTAGATATCATTTAAGAGTTTTAAGCATGAAATATATATATGATTTTACCTTGGGCCTCATTATCCCACTGGGAGCCACAGGTTCCTGTGACCTTAGTTGCCTGGCTTAAGGAAAATCCAGCTTGCATAGAGTTTTTGAGGTGTGATTTTGTGTGTGCACCACTCACCTTCTCCACTACTAGAGTTACCCTCATTGTTTTCTCCTCAGCTTGTTCTCCTCCGCCATGCAAGCCAACAGAACCTGCACCTCCGCCATGGAATATGAGAGCACATGCACCTCCACTATTGTAGCCATAGTTATTTTTTGAAGGTTCCATCACCAACATTTTTCCTCTACAGTAGAGCTTGAATGGCGACAGACTCTCGATTTTCTTATAATTAAAACCTTAGCTACTATCGAGCTCGACGGTTCTTCTTTTGAGGTAAGAAATTGGTATTTCATTTTTCCTCTTCTTTTAACAATGCCACAATTTCATTCTTGCTGCATATCTTTTTTATTTTTTCCTATTTGTCTTAGTCCCTTCTAGATTTGTTTAAATTTACAAGGATTCTTGTTCACTGTTTTATTTTTGTTTCTCCTTTATTTCCTCTGACTGCACTAGTTGTTTTCTTCCTTCGAGATTGTCGGTCTCCCAACATTTATCGGCTTAAAGGTAATTAAATTGTTTTTCCTTTTTTCTTGTGCATTCTTCTGCAATTTACATGTGACATGGTGAGCATTTATGGGTTACCTTCTCTTAACAAGTCCCAAATCACGGTGTCAGGAATCCGCAAAACACCGAATGCACAGGGGTTTTGCGGTAGGTAAATTAATCCTTTCTTACGTAGAATATAATTAGTATTTCTGAGATGTTGAATTGGAAATTCCTTCATTGTTTTTAACTTATTATTATTATTTTCTTTATTGTAGGTGCAACTTGTCGAAGGGTGACCACTCCCACCGTTTGATAAGTCTCTTTGGTTTAATGGTTTCCAAAACAATGTTTCATCACATGTCTTAACACCTACCAAATTTTATTCTTAATTCTTTCTTTCAACCTCATGGCTTAGCCCTCCTTGAAAATAGTGAAGGGTCTTAGGGTTTTTTTATAGTTCTATTGGCATAATCATAATGGGAAAATTTTGGGTTCTTAATGAAAAAGGAAAGGTCGTGGGCTGATACTATTTATTTAACTTTAAAAAAGAGACTTTCCTTCTCCTACATTATTGAATAGTTCCAACATTTTTTCGTATCTTTTACTATTTCCTTATGCGGTGATAAAAGAATGTAATGGAAGGAAGGACCTTTAATAACATTTACTGCTTCCTCATAATTTTATGAGTAACAGTTTTTTTGGGTTGAATTGTTGGAATTAACTCCCAACCACTGCCATGAATAAGATAGTGGTAGCATCTCACACTTTTTTGAATTTTTTTGCAGGAAAGGATGAGAAAAAATCCAAGAACCGGAGGCATTTTCATGCAAAATATCAAAGAACAGAGTACTCGACCATACCCTATGTTTATTTCTTGAACCACCACATTAACTTACCTTTTCCAGTAGCATACAATCGAAATTTTTTTGGTTTACCCTTAAGCCTTCGCCACAATGTTAAATCCCTGCCGATGCGATATCTCAGGAGACCCACCTTAAACCTTTCTGCAGAAAACAAACCATGAAAAACTTTGTTTTCCACCTATTTCCTTTGTATTTCACTTACTGCAGTTTACCACCCGTAATACCACACTTCGCGTATTTTAAACCTTACTGTTAAGCCCCGCCAAAGAACCATGCCATGTTGCGATGCGATATCACATCACACATTGCAATCGCAATAGTTAATGCTTTCCGCAAAAATGCCTGCAAACTATGTTTTTTTACATGCACTATGATCTTGCCACGTCACGTCGCAATCGCAACATTTTAAATTTACCTTCCACTGCCTGCAAGTTATGTTGTCTGTTTTGAGATGCGATATCACTATCGCATATCGCAATCGCATAAGTTTAAGTTTTCCATTGAAGCGCCTACAGGTATTATGTTTTGGTTGTGATGCAATGTGCCACATCACATCGTGCATCGCAGTTCGAAATTTTTAAATGGATAGCGCCATAGTTAAAGGTTGATATCACCGAAATGCGATAAGGGTGCAAATACGATGTGATTTCAAAGCTGAAACCGATAAAACTTCAGGTCCGGGCTTTTGTGTTTTACGTTTTCTATGTATTTTTTGTATAAACCGAAATATGTTCTATGTGTTGCTTTAATGAAAAAATGGGCCTTTTGATAGCAAAATGATGAGAGGTCGTTGAAGTTCCATCCAACATTGAATAGTAGTAGGTTTTCAAGCTTCGGTTGTTTTGTATAAACAATGAAATTTCATGTTTTTAAGAGAAGATTTGAATAAATTGAAAATTTTGTTTTTCTCTCATTTTATGTTATATGTCTGTATGTTTGACTGTTAATTCCTTATCAATTTTTCATTCTCTATGTTGCGGGGGAAGCATCCATCTATGTATTATTTTCATTCAATATTCCAACATGGTATCAGAGCGGGTCTAGGTTTTGTGTGAAAGATGCACAAGCTCGCTCTTTACTGAAGAAGCTGTAATATTAGTTTGAGAAGCATATTTCTCCAGCAGTGAGAAGGCTTCTGTTGTACACAGTCAAGGATATTATTTGTTTCATATCAGCTTTAATGATAAAGATCGTGCACAAGCTCAAAAATTCCAACTACCATAGTTCAATGGGAAGAATTATCACTATTGGGCTATTAGAATGAGGGCCCTGTTTGTTTACGCTACATATATGGGAGTCGCGGAACATGGTTTCAAGAACCAGATGCAAGATCACTTAATGCTTTTGACAACAACATAAAGAGACTTGTTGAAAGATAATAGAAGGAGGAATCCAACCTCTTTCTATATCTTAAAAGCAAAGTATTACGAGAGTATTTCCAGATTTGCAACAATGTTAATGTCCAAGTGATAGTACATATTCCCAAGATAGCCTACCAAGGCACAGAGAAGGTGAAGACAACAAAATTACAAATGTTGATGAGAGATTTTGAAAATCTCTGTATGAAAGAGTCTGATAACATAGAATCATTCTTAACACATGTGATTGGGTTGGTTACCTAGATAAGGTCTCATGACCAGACGCTGAGAGAAAGGATATAAGTGGAGAAAGCCTTAAGAAGTCTACCATCAAGATTTGATGCCATAATAGTGGGCATAGAAGAGACAAAGGATCTCTCACAATTTTTAGTGGATGAGTTCATGCATCACCGATGTCTCAGGAGCATAGACTGAACATAACAACGAACTCCTCTTTGGAGCATTCATTCAAGACAAAAATGTCCACCTTTATTTGTAGTTATATTGTACAAAATAGCATTCAAGAGTTTGATTATATTATTAAAGAGAATATTTTTGATTCATTTTATTATGCTTAAATCCAATTACCATAAATATATTTAATTAATATCAAATGTATTAACACAATTGAAGTATCTCATAGTTACATCCAAAAATTTTAATTCATTGTGTACAATAAGACTATGGTAGCTTTTTTTGTGCTTGGCTACATTATGGAAAGTATCAATTACAAGTAATGGAAGAGTTTCTCCATTGAAACATTCACATGATTCCAAGTTGATGGGCATAATAAATTTACATACATAATATCACTACTGATGATTTTGGTCAACATGGTATTGATCATGTAGATGAATCATTTCAATCTTTGAAAATTAAAATAAATAAATAAATAAAATTTCTAAGCAGTTTCATTTCAATTCCTTTGAAAATTAAAATAAATAAATAAATAAAAGTTCTAAGTAGTTTCATTTCAATTCCAAGCCTCACATAATTTTGTTTGAGTGAAAACTTCAAGATGGCATGTTTTTCTAATCTATTACATATCTTTCTAGTTATGAAAAAATATATTAAATGGATATCTTTCACATTAAATGAATAATTACAAAGTAATAAAAATATCTACATATGTTAAAATTTTAAGTATATTATACAACAACCAAAATGATGAGTATATAAAAAGAGATAATTTAATTAAAGAAAATAAAAGTTATACATATGTTCCAACATTGATTATCAAAAAATCACTTTTCATTTATTAATATAATGAAATGTCTTAGGTCTTGAAATTTGTTTATTATGAGATATGAAAAAAATGAAACTGATAATTCATTTGAAATCATCTATATTGTTCATCCTTAAAAGTAATTTTGTCGTCGCCTGCATGGAAAAATCATAAAAAGAAAATTATAAACATAAGTTTGTGAATAAAAATACATAAATGAAATAAATGGAGAAAAACACAAACAATAACTTCAATTGAATTGAAATAAACCATAAAAAGTGTGTGCATTTAATGGTATTTCATAACTAAAGTATCCTATTGATTTAAAAAATAACTGAAGTGAACTAACCAAACATATGGTAAGGTTGAAGCATGATTCAAAGTTCAGCTTCATCTTCTCTTTCATCATGTTGATCAGTTATCTAAGACACATATAAGATAAGATCAACACAATTATAAATTGTATTAATTGAAACTTTCATTTGCATATACTTCTTTCATATTATAAAAAATTATCTTGAACAAAAAAATTATAGGTCAAAAAATACCTCATAATATGTAATAGGATTAAATCCATCTTTAATCTTTTGATGAATGAGAGAAGATACACCATAGCATGAAGCAAAATCTTTGTCATCTTTAGACATTTTAATATTGAACACTTGCAACTATATTTTAAATAACAATGAAATAGTTAGAAATTTGATTATATAAAAAATAAATTTTCCTTGAAAAACATAGTAGTGTATTAAGCTTACAATTTTTGCCTATGCAGATAACATGCCACCTTTCCCCAAACAATGGCATGTGGAGAACCTAGAGGCTCGTACAGTATGTGCATATTTGTCTTTTCCAACCAAAGTTCCATTTTTCCTTTTTTTCTTAATAGCAATCTCATCCAATAACCTCTTCCACTCTCCTTCTCCTATGAAGTGTGGCTTGACTACATCCTGGTATTTTTAATATATTCAACAACACTTCGAAGAATTTGTTTTGGAGGTACAATTGCCGATACTTTATGCATAAGAGATAATAACTCATCCTTCTTAGATTTATCTGTGAAATACACATAGAAAGTAAATAATCCATATAAAAAATCTTAAGGTTTCTAGTATCATAGTAATGAAATTTAGGGAATGTAACACTAAGTACAATATATAATTTTTTTTAATATGAAACATGAAACATTAAGTATATAGTTTATACTACATAAATTAAGTATGCAATTTATGAAAAAACATAGTATATGTGTTTTACCTTGACGACGAAAATCTTTAGTAATTGTAGGACCAAATAATCTCAATGCTTCACGGTGAAGTATGTCTCTCCATGTTTTCCCACCTTCATCATTTAACACTTGCCCTTTTTCATTTAATGTGATTGTGAATGACATACCATTAGTTTCATCTCCTTTAACATATTCATTTGGATGTTTTAAGAGAGGTTGAAAAGATGCAACAATAGATGGTATAGTTTGTTCATCTGATGGAGGATATTGATTTTGTTGTCCATTGGTGTTAGATTATTCTTCGAGAACATTGATATTACTCCTGAACATTGCGATATAATATATTATTGATAATCATATGTTATGTAATTACAACCCTAAAGTTTACAAGTAAAATATAAATGACTATTTACCTTAGTAGATCACCAACTATTGTTTCTATATATGTTGCATTCTCTGTACTAGAGATAGTTGTTTTGTATGTTGCGTGAATTTCATCTCTTATGACTAGATCAACATCAGCCTTCATCAACCACTCTCTATACGATTGCAATCTATCCATTTCAAATCTGGTCTCAAGTGTAGGCTCCACATTATGGCAAGTATCAGTTACTACTAGGACATATACATCATCTATAAAATCTAAACGGGAAGATGGAAGTGTAAATAAATTACTTCCATTGGAAGGTATCTCATTAATACCTATGACTCCAGAAGGTGTGTCCCTCATAAATTCATTTAAACTCTTTGTCCGAATAGAATTTTCTCTTTTTCTTGTTCGCATATTGAATCAATAGACCTAATTCAATATTATGCATTTCCCAGGTTAGAACGAGTTTTATATACTTCATTGCATTAATCCAATAATGAAACAAGTGCAATATATATATATATATATATATAATAAAAGCATCAACCTTTGATTATATGAAGTGGAATAATGAGTATATTATAAAATGAAAAGTATGAAAATGAATTAAAATACATACAAGAAACAACAAAAAATAGTAACTCGTAATCAAATGAAACATTTTGAAAATACTTTAATCATAAAATATCATTTTGGAGGGTAAAAAAATCTTAACAAATCCTCTAATATCTAACTTTCCCTTGTAAAAAATAAATTTTCAATTCTATAAGATAGAAATTCATTAATTATTAATTTTTCTAAGAAAATAATGAGAAAAAAAAATCTAAATGTACATAATGATAATATATATAACATTTTTATCATGTTATAGTTCTCTGATATGTTTAACATTGAAATACTATTAATCTTTAGATTATGATAGGTTTGATTCTTCTAAACAAATCCATATAATACATTTAAATGAAAATACAACTCTAATATAGAACTACTAGACATTTACATTTTCTTGAGTAGAACTATTCATAGAATTTGTCATTAATCATCAAAATAATTTGAATATCCATTGTACATTTCAAGCATGTCTTCTTGCCCATTAAATTCATCATCTGAGCTAGCATTAGATGACATTTCTGCTGAGATAGGTTGTTCTTCATGTAAAGGTTGGAAGACTCTTATTGATCTAGGATTATACTAAATGAAAAATGACTTTGAACATTTTGTATGATGACAACATAAAAAAATTTGCTCACATTGGTTAGGAAAAACATATGGTTCATCTGTTTGCTCAAACCTAGTATGATTGATGATGGAAAAACCATTCTCATGCATATATGTTGTTGGATGATTTCCAACTACAATATTTCTAAACCACTTAGCTTCAAATAATACCACCTTGAAAGATATGAAGTTAAGCTCTAGGATATCTTCGATTAATCCATAGTATCTCAAGGTGTCATTTTTTATGTTTCTATCATGAACATGTTACTGAAAATCTACTGTAAAATATGTAGCAATTCCACAGTCAAATGTTTGTCGATTTTCATCTAGCTTCTGAACACGGTAATGATGACCCTTGCACCACAACCCCTTATAATGAGTCACCTTATTCTCTTCTAGTCCTTTTATAATGTCCAATACATGTATTGTAACTCTTTCATCATTATTTCTACATGCCCTTCCTACTCTATCTCTAAAATATTTTAAACTCATAGCTGGAGGCCAATCCTTTTCAAATTTTCTCATTATTGTTGAATGTGAAGATGAATTATAACCACCTCGAGATACATATGACAAAAAAATCCTTTTTTGGGCATCATGATGTCTTTGATATTCCTCCCTCCATATTTTTGTGTGTTCACTATTTCTTGCAACATATAATAATAAAGCCTCCATTTCAACAACATCTGCAATCATAAACATAAACCACATTATACCATCATAGTCACAAATAAAATTCTTGAACCATATGTATATATAAGATTAATCCCCTTTAATATCCCTAGTTTTTTCTCATCCTGTGAATACATGTCCTTCAACTTTTTCACTTTCTTTTGAGTCCCATAGTTGCAGCCCTTCAATATTTAATTCTTTGCACAATTCAGTGAGGTAAACTGTGGATTTGAACAACATGTACCCTTGAAGCATGGAACCTTCAGGACAAGCCTTTTTCTTTACAAAATTTTTCAAAACCTTTAAATAGTGCTCAATAGGAAACATTGTCCTTGTTTGAACTGGTCCATACAACTCTATTTCATGTAAGAGGTGCACAATGTAGTGTTCTTGTGCATTGAAGAAACTTGTTGGGAAGTATTTTTGCATGTCACACATCAAAATGGGGAGTTCTTTCTTCCACATGTTTAAGTATTTGTTGTCTATCTCTGTTAAAGTGACCCACCTAGAATAGAATTAATTAAGTTATGCCCACTATTTATGTAAAGAAAAAAAATATTATAGATGAACAATTTTCTAGTATATCATATTATACTTGAAGATACCTTTTTCCTTATACAAGCCATGCATCATACCTAAAAAATCTACTTAGCTTGTAGATTTTCCTCCTATTGTTGTCATCGAGATTATTTGGAAGACTGGCAGGTAATAGATAGTGCAATTAGAATGTTAAAATTAATCAATTACTCATGCTATATAATAATTTTTTAAATAAATAATTTTAAAATCACATAATAGATAATATAGTTAATGTTGATCAATGTGCGCATACCCTAAGGAAATTATACCAATCATGGGTATTCATTCCAACAAGTTCATTTCCTTTTGAGAATTCATTCTTAAAATTTACTCCAAAACCTATTGGGAATCTTACTAATTTTATGGATTTAATCATTTACTCTTGCCCCTCCTTTGTGAAAGACCATGGATTAGCTACAACGTCACCATCATCATTTGGCCAAAGATGAGGCATTCTTCCTACTTCTTTGAGGTCCATCCTCACTTGTAGCTTATTTAGTTTCCTCCCATGTATTGAACTCTTCTCAAATAGCATATTATATAAACAAACAGATACATTCTTCCCCATGTGCATTGTATCAAACAAGTGAACAATAGGTAGGTATTCATAATATGGCAACTCTGAAAATATTGTCTTTCGAGTCATTCTTAAAGGAAGGGGTCCTACCAAAAAGAAAAATCATAATAAATTTAACAAATCAATGTTTTAGGAATGTAATCGTATATCATTTAAAAGACGAGAATGAAAATTACCTTTTGTGCTTCTATATGTATGCATCCATCTCCCAAGATTCATCTTTGAAGGTTCTCTAAGAAGGCACTCCTTTCCACCAAAATCATCCTTATCTTGTACACGATATGGATGATCAGGCTTTAGAAACATTCTATATTCATCGTATACAGTCTTTCCCAAATGACTCGATCTTCTTGATGAGGTGCAAGGCCCACATGTTGGGAATCCATAAGATCACTTAGTCTGAAGGCCTTTCATTTTTATATGCAAGAATAATTTAGGATTTTAATATGAAATAAATGAAATCAATAAATACAATATGAGGTTATTAACACCAACTATAACTCACCACAACACATTGATAGCCCTGGAGCATCATGAATTGTGAAAAGAAGCATTGCATGAAATTAAAAGATCCTTGAAGAAATAGGACGAGACACATCCCTCATATTCATTCCTCGCCAAAGCATTAATAACTCATTTATTAAAGGCTCCAAGTATGTGTCCATATGTTTTAGTTGATTTGGACTTGTAAAGACATCAACTTCAATTTTTCATTTGCACCATGAAATTTGTTACTATTACCATGTAGACTCAATATTATGAATTTCCATAAAGTATAACCTGGTATGATAAGTGTCAACATAGCATGTTCCTTTCTGGTTTATAACCATGGGGGTAGGTTCTTGTTGATAGAAATTACTGGACATGTAGACCATTGTGTTGATTGATTTCCATAAGGATTCACACCATCTGATGCTAATGATATTCTTGCATTGCATCGCTCATATTTGAAAATTGGCCACTTCTCCTCGATCTTACGCCACGCCACTCCATCAGCCAGCATCCTCATAACACCATATTTTCTCCTTCCCCTCACATGATAATCCATGAGCTGTGACATTTCCTTACATCCAAATAACCTCTCAAATTGTGGGGCTAAAGGTATGTGGCGTAGTACCTTTCTTCCTACCTTTTTTGATGATGTACTTATATGGTACCTTTTCTCACCACATTCTGGACATTCATCAAAGGATTCCTTACCACCTCCATAATATAGGATGCAATCATTGGGACATGCATCATATGTCTTGGAAACATCCATACCTAAATCTTTTGTCAATGACATGATCTCATTTTTTGATTTAGGCAATTTGTTATTAATTGGAAGGAGTAGACTTGATAACAACCTGTGATAGTATCATCAACAATGATAATATATAGTTTAGAGTGGAATTATATTTTTTTAAACATCTATTAAAAAAAACTTGAAATTTTCATTTTGTATAAAAACACTTACTGTTGAAGATCAGTGAAACTATTGTTTGTCCATCCATGGACAACTTTTAAGTTAAGAAGGGGTAACACAACTTGCAATATGGAGCATTGTGCACCAGGTTATAGTGGTTTCCTTTCCATATGTATATTATAATTATCATGAGGTTGTCCATCATCGTGTATATTAATTGAATCTAGAATTTCTCTTGCATTGGATTTGATAGTTATTTGTTCTTCTACATGTGCATAGTTTTCATTAGAACCATCCATGTAATCATTATGTATACTATCATTATTGCAGCTATGATTAACATTATCTTCACCAATTATGTTGGGTAAGCCATTACCACTTCCAATTTTTAAATCATTATTTTGAATTCTTGCGGACATTTCCATATTCATTTCTTCATCATTCTCCAAAAAACCTTGCATGTGACCATTTAATGATAAATGGTCCCTCTCAACATGTCGTTTTTGGTGTCTTCTACCATAACAACGATTGCATGAGCAATAGACATCCATGTTCCACCATTCATATGTGCCATATTCAGGGTTATTCATGTTTTACACTGAAACCTTAAAAAAAATCAACAAAGAAGCTTACTCATATTAATCTCATAATATATAAATATGTGGTCTCAAATTTTTTCGATTAAATCAAAAAGTTTAATAAATAACTAAAACTAGAATTTCTTAGAGAAAAATAGACTGCATAGAATATGAAAATATTTCCTCTCTCCTAAGATACATTTAAGAGTTAAAACCAATCCATCAAGAGTTATGAGATAATCCATCAATCTAAAAGAAATGATTTAAATTCATCAATACACATTAATTCAATTCAAATATGATATACCCATGATTTTTACTCAACATATTTAAAACCAATAGGATAGATCCATTATTGTTTCTTCTCCTCTGATGATTAAATAACAATGCCTCCTGAACCTATCTTAGTTTCTCTTAATGATTTTGTGAAATAATGGTGGTTTTTTTGGTATAGAAACAGGTTAAAATACCACCTGTGGCAACGCCCAATTCAAGCAAGGATGAACATAAGATAAATGTCAGAAGAGCATTCAAAGAGAGTGCCCAAATCTGATCTATAACAAAAATAAAAGTTTCACCCTAGATCACCATCTACACCACTGAAATAGCCCATGAAAAGACTTCCAAAGGCATCCAATAAAGTTCACCAGTTGTGACTAAATTTTTGTACATAAAAGCATGATGATGTTAAGGTAGGTACCCAAATGTTCAGAATCCTTTCAATGAACACAACAATGAGTTCAGAGTTCACGAGTACGTGCAGCTTGACAAATTAATGCCCTTCTCATATAGTAGTCATAGGCACAAAGAATTGATTAGGACAACTTGGTCCGAGTGCAAGTCCCAATGGAAGCTTGCAACTCCCACTATAGCTGCTACTATATTACAGTACATGTTTACTGTTGTGGCAGAATTGATGGCAGACCACTTGGGGAAGTTCGAGTTGGATGCATTGGCTACTATTCTTGATGGCCAAGGTAGGGATGTTGACCATCGTAAAATGGTTGATGATGTCATCTGGGGGCTAACTAGGGCTAAGGGGGCCTGGCTATTGATAGTTTGTAGAAGGATTCAGTATTTTGCTTTAGCATATCGCATGATCAGATTGAATCCATTGATATACATAATGTTTGTATAATTTATAAAGGAAAGCCATGAGGAACACTTTGCAACTTGAAAATAAAAATTTGGATGCCTAAGTGTGCATTTTAGTAAAACTATTCAAAATTTTTCAAAACAATGAAATCTCTTAAATTGTGAATTCACTATGTGCAAGAGAAGAATAATGTGGAAAATCTAAGATGGATTTTATAAAAAAATTTGCTAATTACAACCATGTACAGATGAATTTCATGTTGATGGTTCAACATGGTTGAGTTTCAGGAGTATAAATGAGGAGCATTTTTGTGTGCTTACCAGTTGAGAAAAGGTAAGTTTAGCTAGCTTTGAAGGCCTAATATCCATTGTATGAACCTAATTGACAATAAAACTAAAGAGTATGTAGAGGCCCGATTCACTTGGACTATGAAATACATGGATGCTTCCCTTGACCATGGATGCAGTTATAGAAAAATTTCTTATATTAACTGGTTATGGTTGAATTCTACTTTTAATGAGAATATAAACCAAAATTCATATGGAATATAAAATAACAGTGGCCACTATATTTTGTATACATATTTTTTTCATTACTCATTGAACTCATTAAAGCACACCAAAAATAAAAATAAAAAGCATTCCATAGAAATACAAATATGAATACTTGTCTATGATAACATGAATTCCACCAAATCAATGATTGATGAGTAATTCCTTTCCCAATCGTATGAATCAACAAAGGATTCCACCTATAAGGTAGACCATTATGCCATCAAGGAGAAGGAAGATCCTATAGAGCTATAATCTCATTGATCCAGACCCATTACTCTCATGACATAGAAAATCTACTAACCATTGAGTTGTTGATCAACCATGACACTCTCTTCCACAACCCTACAAAATGTAAGGAAGATTTTCCATTTCTATGCTCAACAAAATCTCATGGAAAATTTTCCTTTCCAATTCTCTTTAGTGCTAGTAGAAAGAGTCCATATTGGGTGTTTCCTTATGGAAATAGTCTAGAGGAGAAACACTTGGCCCAAAGTAGTCAATGAGAAATAGCAACAATGTTGTAGGTTGGATGGTGTTTTCTTTAGCTATTGTGGATGTTTCAACCATGGATTTTCCCTCAAAAGCATCCCATTTCCTCCTCTTAGCAACAAGTCCCCAACTTCCATAGGATTCTAACAACCACGATTTCATGGGATTCTCTTTATTTTGGAAAACATAATAACCATGGCTTTAGAAGTTCCTTCATAAACAAGAAGAGGGAAAATTATCGTAAAAATGGGAGAGAATTTCTGATTGAAAAATTAAAGAATCCATGAAAGAAAAGAAGAGACCTTTGATTTTCATGAGGCCTACATTATTCCCCATGTTATGGAAACTTGTACTTGGACACTCAAAAATCAAAGATTGATACGAAGGAATTCAAGAACTATTCAATTGTATTACCTCACTAAACATTTCCAACCCTCTTAGTCTTTTGAATTCCTTCCACAAACCTTGGTCATAGGGAAACTAATGAAAAGTTCAATTGTTCTTTCTCCAACTAATTTACATAGCATGCAAATACTTGGTTCTTGTTTTTCTCCTCCATTGAAACACGTCCAATGTTAGAAATTGTTCATGATGGTTTACCAAAGAAGGATTCTATATTTATTTGGATCCTTTAACTTACATGGATGTTTCCACCACCAACAAGGCTAATTCTATTCTTGGATCAAGCTAATGAGTTAAGGCCTTCAATCTAATGTGAACCTTTTCAATATGGTATAGGCAAGCAATACCATACTTTATCTATTCACTTGTTAATCCCAGGAAGACCATTATTCTTCATCCTTTGTGCTAAATATAAGTTGAATCTTCTTCTGGTACTTAATTTAATAGGGGAAAAACCTTCATTATGAAGAGTTTCAATAATTTCATTGGATAACATGTACTTGTCTTCACAACCTAATATAATATCTAATCCCAACTTTATATTTTCTTTAAAACCAACCTTTGAGGCTAGGAAATCTTTAATAATTGAAAAAGGGCACATTGAAGCTTTCCATTGATTGAAAAAAATTTTAATCGACTTCTTTCAATCATGGATCTAATCTAAAGAAGTTATTTGGGTGATATATCTGTGTTCCAAAATTCCCACCATAGCCCATGTGCAGTCAAAATGCCATCCAACTATTCTTCATTACTTGGGGTAAACCAAACACATATGCATTCTTAAGTCCCCAGACCCCTATATATAGGAATTGCAATTTTTTCCCATTTAACCAAATAGATGTGATCATTTCGACACTTCCCAAACCATTAAAAAATGGAAACATAGCTTCCATACAACCCTTATGACACCCTCGGGAATCAAGACTAAGATATGCCAACAAAGAAGGATAACTTCTAGCTTCTAATCCATTAAAACTAAAGGAATATTTATAGAGATTGATCTTAATTCCTTACAAATCTAAGATTTCCCTTAGCATATTGACTTATCTAGTACTACCATTAATGAATAAAAGAACATCATCAATAAACAAAAGATGGGTTAGTGAGCATGAAAATGCCAATCATTTCCCTTGAAATGATGCCAATACTTTTACCTCCCTAATTTCTCTACTAAGAATCTTAACTACAAGTATAATTAGCAATGAGGACAAATAATAACATTGATGACATTCGTGACAATGATTAAAACAAATTGTGGCAGTAATCACCATTAATCAAAATATAAAATTAAACCAAAGAAGCACAACCCTTAATCTAATGGACTACATGGTTTTTGAATCCTACGTGAAGTAGTAGAAGTTTTAGATACAACCAACTTGTCTGATCATGGAATTTTGAAAATTCAAGTTTTAAGATAGTACTAGCCTTATTCTTTGTTTTGATGGTGTGGATGATTTCTTGCATTGGTATTATCGACTCATTAATTTGTTTATCTATTGAAACCCCCATTTAGCTGAGAGAAATAAATCCTAAAAAAATATGTTAGCCCTAACTACTAACACCTTTGATACAATTTTGTGCAAGTAGTGAAGTAAGGAAATAGGTTGGAAATCCTCAAACAATTCTTGCTCATCTTTCTAAAATATTAAAACTAGAAAACTAGGATTGAGTAAACTTGAGACTTTCTATAATTTTCTCTATTTTTTATTGCATATATCACCCTTAATATATCATCATATGGTAATTCATGAGACTTTCAAAGATTCCAACACTCCATCCATTCAAGCCTAAACTTTTGTCTTTTTAAAATCAATTCAAAACCATCTACAACTCATCCTTAGATACCTCCTCCAACAACTTTTAATTATTTTATCCACTTGCAAAGTTGAGAAAGAATGATGAGATGTTTAATATTTCAAATATGTTCATTTTTCAACCTCCTTGATTTTTTTTTAAAATTAGTTGTGCCTATTTCAATGATTCCAAAGAAGGTGTTGACCATGTGACCTTTCAAAATTCTCATTTCCCATGTATAAACACAAAATTGTAAAATGCAAAATGTATAATGTAAAATATAATGCAAAATGTAAAACGTAAAATCCATAACCATATTTAAATTTAAATAATATTAAAATATTGTTTTTAACCATGCATATTCACCTCCACTTTACCATGGATATTATTAACTTGTAAATAGGCTTTGTTAAAATATCATGGGCCAATACCATGGTTTATCAATACAAACATAACAAGATTTTTAACTATGGATATTCATCCTCACTTTACCGTGGATATTATTAACTTGTAAATAGTCTTTGTTACAATACCATGGCTTATCAATCCAAAAGAAAAAAAATTTTATAATTACTTTTCAGATAGACTTAAACCATATATCCTCACCACTAAATGATTTTCTAGATATTCTAGAGAGAGAGAGGGAGAAAGAGAGAGAGAGAGGAAGGAAGACAAAGAGAACTTGAGATAGAGTGAGGGAGAGAGGAGAGTGAGAGGGAAGAGAGAGATGTTACTTTTAATGTAAAGTATATAATTTATTTGAGCCAACAATTCAAGTCTCTCAAGTGAAGTGACATGATTACCACTAGCCAAAGTTGTAAGTGACTTCAAAGTTGAAATAAATAACATTTTACTTGGTTATCTTTTATTAATATGTTTATGGTAAAAATAAAAACTAACAGTATTATTTGTTTATATAAACCAACCTATATCCATATTAATTGTGGATATATCAAGGGCCAAGAGGGATCAAATCCCTTGAGGTGCAAACCTCTTTTAAAGTGCAAAATATTTGATCTCTCTCCACTTGATAGATTCTGAGTTAAGATGGATCTAAATTGGTTTACATAATTCCAAGTAGTAACTAAATCCTTCTTTCAAACAAACCCAACCTAAAATATATCAAAACTTCCATACCATTATTTTCTAACCTTAATACCAAAAAAATCCAAAACTATCCAAAACCAGTAAAGTAAGAAATAAACCGTGAGCCAAAATATTGAATAGCTCTGCCTAATTCCTAAGATAGAGAGCTTTGTCCTTGATTTTTATACCTTTTGAAGGAAAATATTTCAACTCAATTACCACATAGAAATTAGCTAGTGTTACCCCATACCCATTTCTTTCTTTTTCATTTTTGACATTTCTATAACTTTCCTCGGTTAGATATTCCTTAGGAAAAGGTGTGGGCCTTCATAAAAAAAAATGTGAGCATATAAATGACATGTACATTGGATTGGAATCTTGATATGATCTAGACTTTAAATATGGCATCTATCCCCTATTTTAAATTTTATGGAACCTATACACTCGACTTAGTGGATTTCAACCAATACCCATGCTACGATCCCCTATTTTAAATTTTATGGAACCTATACACTCCACTTAGTCGATTTCCACCAATACCCATGCTACCATCCAAACAGGACTAGACTTGAAAGAAATATTGACCACTGATGCTTTATTGAACTCCTTATGCCCCCGACAAATCTTTATGTAATCTAGACTTTGAATGTGGCCTTTGTCCCTTACTTTAATTTATATGGCATATATTAGATCCTCCATTAAGTCAACATCCAGACTTCAGAGAAAGATGGATCACCAGTAATTTACCCAAAGAACCCCCTAAGGCCTCGATGACAATAATTCAAAAGGTAAACCTAACATCTTACACAAATTGTGCATTTTCTACCTAAGGTCTTAAATCAAATTGGGCATTTTCTTGTCACCTTGGATAATTAAGTGAACTTCCAGAATTGACAACCAATTAGAATTATTTGACTCGAGGAAAATGAATCTTTGGCACATCAACCCAGATCTGGAAAATTGACTTGTAAACCAAAATAAGACTCCAACATACCTAAATTCAATGATTTAAATCCCTTTTTAAAATGTTCCTGATCAAGATCTTGCCTATTCAAATTTAATATCCTGAGGTCAAGTATTCTTTACCATGGAGCTCCACCTTTTCAGTACTTTCCTCCCTATTTCTAACTTGTTATTAGCCTCCAAGCTTTTTTATTCTCTCTAACACAAAAAGCCTCAGAGCTTGGCTCTGATCTACAAACCCAGAACCGAGAGGATTGGTTTAGTATATAACAAGCTAAAAACATGGGTTCATATGTTGTTCAAGTGGGATAACAATCCCTCTCTGTTATTCTGATGAAAAGAAAGCAAGATCTGAAAACTAATCCTTCTGACTAAAAACCCCTACCAAGACATGAATGAAAGCCTCAAATGACCAGAAGTGAAGGGGAAATTCACAAGCCTAATCTTAATGGTAGCGGTGGTAATAGTAAAGGTGAATCTAATTAGTATATTAACTCACGCTGCAAAAAGTACACCCTAAACCTTCTGGGTTTTGGTTACGCCCTAAACCTTTTTATCTGGGTAATATGGACCTATTCTTATGTCAAGTTGGAATCTGTTTTAGACTTCCTATAGTTTAGTTTCAATACAACGTGGTCCCTTGGCTACTTTATTTGATGGTTTAATTTGAGGACTAGGGGTTCTCCTTGAATGGTAGAACTTGGGAATTGGGACTTCTTTGGGTCTCTTCTTCTATACACCTGCTCAACCCTTTGAGAGCCCTTGACCAAAATTGGCGTTACAAAAATCTTTGGATGAAAGTTCACATGGATGACAGAGAAGCACAAGAATTTAAAAGGGTTTTAAGGAGGCATGAAGAATCATTACAATGTAAAAGATCTCTCTGTTTTCATTAACTGCAAAGGTGCATGAAAACAAGCAATGCTATATATCTGAATATGTTATAATCATGAGAACATTGGTGTAACAGAAGTAAAAAATATTGAGGTTCTAGAAGCTGAATGCACCATGCTCAGAAGCATGGTCATCAACCTAAACAGGGATTCACAGTCTGCAGCATCAAATCACAGAATGTGAACAAGCTCTGTGAAGGTAGAATTAAGAGGAAAATCCATAGTACATCAGATGTTGGGTGACATGGATCTAAAGAAGTAGAATTCCCTTCTTTAAAATCTTGGGCAAGAAGAAGCAAACAACCTACATTTCTTCCAATAAATTTTATGTTTAGTGAAGCAGCGAGAGTGTTAGGAGTCTTTTTTTTATTTTAAGCTATATACTTTTTTTTCTATGAGAACCATTGGAATGTAATAATGTGAGAACCACTGGGATGTAATAGTGGTGAATTTTTGTAAATTTTGGTTTAAATCTTTTGAGAGCCATAACCTACAGGCTACACTTGCAAACTTGGGGTAAAAATTTTTATACTTTGCTTTTTAGCTTACTACTACAATTTTTATAATAAAAATCTCCCATTTTCAGTATTAAAAATAAATAAACTGGGTATATTGTGCACCATTTCAAGTGCATTAGCAGCATGGTTTATTCCAACATTGGATTTTATAGACAAGAACAATATTTACGAAGTCAATCCTCACAAACTTGGAAGAAATGTAAAATCTACAAAAGCAAACCAGACAGAGCCATCAAGGACAGCTGCCCATGGCCAAACTGACATTCAAAAATGATCATATTGAAAGAACTATATTAATTAAACCAATATAAAACACCAACGATGAAGGCAGTAACCAAGGGGCAGGGCCTGCAGAAGATACCAATCAAATATCTGATTCACTTTATGCACCCAGAGAACAAGGTGCATTGTATAGCCTAGGATAAGGGGGGGGGTTGAGGATCCATCAACTTTGTGTGTCTATGTAACAGTTTATTGAATATCGATAGTATAGTGGGTGCACTGAATATGAAAATTAGCACAAAGACATCTAAGGTTGGATTTCTGGTAGTATACGATACACAAGGGAATATAATGAAAGAAAAAAAATATTAGAAGAAGAGTTATGTCACAAGGTTTGTCAAAATTTTGTAATCTTCAAAAAAATTAAGTTTTTCTTAATATTATTAAAATTTATAACCATTGAATACTCCAAGTTTGGAAGGGAATTTCTAGTTTGTCACTATAAATTGTTAAGAGCTTAATCATAGATTATAGTTTTGAAATGTAAAGCAGTAACAAATATAATAGAATCTATGACTTCACCATCGAATTCGAGTTACGTGTTTATTCTAGTTTGGATCATTATTTATTTTGTAATGACTTCACCATCCCCTTTATTTTTTTTGGAATCTAATCCTATTTGTCTAATATGAATTTATTATTATTAAACAAATAGGGGATGGTTTAGATATGAGTTCAAAGTTTCCCAACTCTGTAGGGAGAGGCAACTTGCAAGCAAATAGTATGGTGATTGATAAAGAGAAAAACCACTCAATTTCTGAAGTCATAAAGAATATTGTGTTGGCTAAGGGGAAGATGTCAACTGAAGATATGAATACTGATAGCAGTACTCAAGAGTGGTTTAAAATGATGAGCCAAGAGAATCTACAAATGGAGGATTGCAACATTGCTAATGCTTTGGACCAGAATGTACTTGTAGGCAAGCATGACGGTAAAACTGTTTCTTCAGAGTCTAGTGTGACTTTGCTAGATTATACCACCTTTTTGGCCAATGATTTGGAATATGAGAATAGTGTAACCCAAAAAATCAAATTCTTATTACTTAAGAAACAAGAGGAAACAGAGGAGTTTCGGACAAAATCATGAACAGGTACTGCAAGAATTTATAAATCAACTACTACATAAGGGTTTTACAGAGAGGCACATTCCATGGGGGTGGAGGTGTGTAGAGATGAATTTTATAGCCCAGTTGGTGAACTTGTGGAGGTTTGTGAAAGAGTGCATTGGGCGCATTGGATATGAATGACAGCAATGAGCACCCATTTTGTGTTGGGTTTTACACTATTGGATTTAAAGTTATTTTTATTCCATAATGTAAAATCAACATATTGAGCACCATAGCTTGGTGCTTATTAATTACTAGATATGGATAGCCATTTAATCATTGGTCTAATATGCACTTTTAGGTGGGCAAGCTTTTCCAAGTTGGCGTATCTCTAGTTCCACCTTGAGTTTGTGAACTTGAGATATGCATACTCATCCTTCCAACCTCAAGGTCCATGTAAAACTTGGGTATAGATGTGTTTGTGAAAATTTGAAGAAGAATTTTGGGTGTTTTCTTCTTTGATCTCTTTTTTACCTCTCTAATTTGTGCAATCTTTGGGTCGGGTATCCTATTTGTATTCTCTTAATCAATTTATATAGATACACTTTGCAAGTTTTTTATTGCATCAAGACTTCCACCGTTTCCTTAAATATTGTACCTTTCCTGCAATTTATAGGTTTCCACTGCAGTTGTAGAACCATATAACAATGTATTATCAACTCATTCTCTCTTGGAGCACACAGATGTGTCAGTTTTTCTTGACAACAAAGCTATTTATGACATATGTAAGCGATGTCTAGACATCGAAAGACCTACATACAAAAACTTGAATATACTGATGTCGCAAGTTATATCGTCATTAACAAGTTCTCTACAATTTCAAGGAGCCTTAAATGTAGACATAAATGAGTTTCAAATGAACCTTGTTCCCTTTCCTAGAATTCATTTCGTGCTTTTATCTTATGCACCAGTAGTGTCTAAAGAGAAAGCCTATCATGAAGCATTGTTAGTGAAAGAAATAAAAAATTTTGTGTTTGAGGCTAGTAACATGATGACTAAATGTGATCTCAGAAATGGAAAATACATGGCCTGTTGTCTAATGTATAGAGGATACGTGGTGCCCAAAGATGTGAATGCAACAGTTTCAATGATCAAAACAAAACGAGCTATGCCTCTATTTTTTTGCCATGGAATGTGCCTCTCTGGTAACTCCTAAATAGCTCATACATTGTAAGCTATGTGTTTAAAGTATAAGAGCCTTGAAAATTATCAATGTATGCACTAACATATGATTTAACATTTGAATTTTGTTTTCTAGTGGTCTTAAAGCAAGCAATTTCCACGTGAGATATAATTGTGTGTTCTTTGATATTATCATTGTGGTATAGGAACCTTCTAAAAATCAAGAATGTCTTTGCACTTCAAAATATTGGAGTGAACTCTCTTAAGCCTTTTACTTTGCATGTTTAGGCTGAAAGGTGGAGCGGAGTAGAGCAACAAATGCTACTAGGCACTTGACATTTGCATTGAGTTGCAACTAAGGTTTGGTTCCCACCATGTGAATGGAAGAGTTGATATCCCATTGCCAATAGTGGGCCTTGTCCCTCCATATAACTAACCTCCCATTCTAGCAGTCTCGATCTGTGTTCCTATATTTTGTTGTGCAAATGCCATGATATGTTATAAAAAGAGAAAGTCATTTTAAGGATGCTTTCATCTTATGCACCAATAGTGTCTAAAGAGAAAGCATATCATGAAGCATTGTGAGTGAAATAAATAACAAATTCTTTGTTTGAGGCCAGTAACATGATGACTAAATGTGATCCCGGACATAGAAAATACATGGCCTGTTGTCTAATGTATAGAGGAGACGTGGTGCCCAAAGATGTGAATGCAATAGTTTCAATGATCAAAAGAAAATGAGTTGTGCCTCTCTGGTAACTACTAAATATCTCAGACATTGTAAGTTATGTTTTTAAAGTATAATAGCCTTGAAATTTTAAATGTATGCCACTGAAAAATGATTTAGCATTTGAATTTTGTTTTCTAGTGGCCTTAGAGCAAGAAATTTCCACGTGAGATATAAATGTGTGTTCTTTGATATTATCATTGTGGTATAGGAACCTTCTAAAAATCAAGAATGTCTTTGCAATTCAAAAGATTGGAGTGAACACTCTCAGGCCTTGTACTCTACATGTTTAGGCTGAAAGGTGGAGCGAAGTAGAGTAGTAAATTCTACTAGGCACTTGACATTTGCACTGAGTTGCAACAAAGTTTTGGTTCCCACCATGTGAATGGAAGAGTTGATATTCCATTGCCAATAGTGGGCCTTGTCCCTCCATATAACTAACCTCCCATTCTAGCAGTCTCGATTTGTGTTCCTATATTTTGTTGTGCAAATGCCATGATATGTTATAAAAAGAGAAATCCATTTTAAGGATTCTTTCATCTTATGCACCAGTAGTGTCTAAAGAGAAAGCCTATCATGAAGCATTTTCAGTGAAATAAATAACAAATTCTGTGTTTGAGGCCAGTAACATGATGACTAAATGTGATCCGAGACACATAAAATACATGGCCTGTTGTCTAATGTATAGAGGAGACGTGGTGCCCAAAGATGTGAATTCAGCAGTTTCAATGATCAAAACAAAACGATTTGTGCCTCTCTGTTTTTCCATGGAATGTGCCTCTCTGGTAACTAATAAGTAGCTTAGAAATTGTAAGCTATGTGTTTAAAGTATAAGAGCCTTGAAAATTTTAAATGTATGGCACCGAGATATGATTTACCATTTGATTTTTTTTTTCCATTGGTCTTATAGAAAACAATTTCCACGTGAGATATAAATGTGTGTTCTTTGATATCATCATTGTGCTATATGAACCTTCCAAAACTGAAGAATGTCTTTGCACTTCAAAAACTGGAGTGAACTATCTGAAGCCTTGTACTCTACATGTTTAGGCTGAAAGGTGGAGCGGAGCAGAGCAGTAAATTCTACTAGTAACTTGACATGTAAGACTGAGTTGCAACTAAGGTTTGGTTCCCACCATGTAACGGAAGAGTTGATATCCCATTGCCAATAGTGGACCTTGTCCCTCCATATAACTAACCTCCCATTCTAGCAGTCTCGATCTGTGTTCCTATATTTTGCTGTGCACATGGTATGTTATAAAAAGAAAAAACAATTTTAAGGATGCTTTCATCTTATGCACCAATAGTGTCTAAAGAGAAAGCCTATCATGAAGCATTGTTAGTGAAAGAAATAACAAATTATGTGTTTGAGGCTAGTAACATGATGACTAAATGTGATCCCAGACATGGAAAATACATGGCCTACTATCTAATGTATAGAGGAGACATGGTGCCCAAAGATATGAATGCAATAGTTTCAATGATCAAAACAAAACGAGTTGTGCCTCTCTGTTTTTGTCATGGAATGTGCCCCTCTGGTAACTACTAAATATCTCAGACATTTTAAGCTACGTGTTTAAAGTATAAGAGCCTTGAAAATTTTAAATATATGCCACTAACATATGATTTAGCATTGAATTTTGTTTTCTAGTGGTCTTAGAATACACAATTTCCACGTGAGATATAAATGTGTGTTCTTTGATATTATCATTTTGGTATAGGAAACCTCCAAAAATCAAGAATGTATTTGTAGTTAAAAATATTGGAGTGAACTCTCTTAAGCCTTGTACTCTACATGTTTAGGCTAAAAGGTGGAGCGGAGCAGAGTAGTAAATGCCACTAGGCACTTGACATTTGCACTGAGTTGCAACTAAGGTTTGGTTCCCACCATGTGAATGGAAGAGTTGATATCCCATTTCCAATAGCAGGCCTTGTCCCTCCATATAAGTAACCTCCCATTCTAGCAGTCCCAATCTATGTTCCTGTATTTTGTTGTGCAAATGCCATGATATGTTATAAAAAGGGAAAGCCATTTTAAGGATACTTTCATCTTATGCACCAGTAGTGTCTAAAGAGAAAGAAAATCATGAAGCATTGTCAGTGAAATAAATAACAAATTATGTGTTTGAGGCCATTAACATGATGACTAAATGTGATCCCAGACATAGAAAATACATGGCCTAATGTCTAATGTATAGAGGAGACGTGGTGCCCAAAGATGTTAATGCAACAGTTTCAATGATCAAAACAAAACTAGTTGTGCCTCTCTGGTAACTACTAAATAGCTCAAACATTGTAAGCTATGTGTTTAAAGTATAAGAGCCTTGAAAATTTTAAATGTATGCCACTAACAAATGATTTAGAATTTGAATTTTGTTTTCTAGTGGTCTTAGAGCATAAAATTTCCATGTGAGATATAAATGTGTGTTCTTTGATATTATCATTGTGGTATAGGAACCTTCCAAGAATCAAGAATGTCTTTGCACTTCAAAATATTGGAGTGAACTCTCTAAAGCCTTCTACTCTACATGTTTAGGCTGAAAGGTGGAGCGGATCAAAGCAGTAAATGCTACTAGGCACCTAACATTTGTACTGAGTTGATATCCCATTTCCAATAGTAGGCCTTGTCCCTCAATATAACTAACCTCTCATTCTATCAGTTCTGATCTGTCTTCCTATATTTTTTTGTGCAAATTCCATGATATGTTATAAAAAGAGAAAGCCATTTTAAGGATGTTTTCATCTTTTGCACCAATAGTGTCTAAAGAGAAAGCCTATCATGAAGCATTGTCAGTGAAAGAAATAGAAAATTTTGTCTTTGAGGCCAGTAACATGATGACTAAATGTGATCCCAGACATGGAAAATACATGGCCTGTTGTCTAATGTATAGAGGAGAGGTGGTGCCCAAAGATGTGAATGCAGCAGTTTCAATGATCAAAACAAAACAAGTTGTGCCTCTCTATTTTTGCCATGGAATGTGCCTCTCTAGTAATTACTAAATAACTCAGACATTGTAAGATATGTGTTTAAAGTATAAGAGCCTTGAAAATTTTAAATGTATGCCACTGACATATGATTTAGCATTTGAATTTTTTTTTCTAGTCATCTTAGAACAGACAATTTCCATGTGAGATATAAATGTGTGTTCTTTGATATTATCATTTTGGTATAGGAACCTTCCAAAACTCAAGAATGTCATTTCACTTCAAAATGTTGGAGTGAACTATCTTAAGCCTTGTACTCTACATGTTTAGGCTAAAAGGTAGAGCGGAGCAGAGCAGTAAATGCTACTAGGCACTTGACATGTAAGACTGAGTTGCAACTAAGGTTTGGTTCCCACCATGTGAATGTAAGAGTTGATATCCCATTTCCAATAGTGGGCCTTGTCCCTCCATATAACTAACCTCCCATTCTACCAGTGACTGTTTTAAAAGCATTTTTGGTGTTTTCTTCTTTGATATCTTTTTTACCTCTTTAATTTGTGGCATCTCTAGGTCGGGTCTCCTTTTTATTTTCGCTTAATAAATTTATACAGATACACTTCACAAGTTTTTATTGCATCAATACTACCACTGTTACCTTAAATATTGTACCTTTCCTGGGATTTACAGGTTTCCACTCCAGTTGTAGAACCATATAATAGTGTATTGTCAACTCATTCTCTCTTGGAGAACACAAATGTGTCAGTTGTTCTAGAAAACGAAGCTATTTATACATATGTAAGTGATGTCTAGACATTGAAAGACCCACATTAAAAAACTTGAACAGACTAATCTCGCAAGTTATATCACTATTAACAAGTTCTCTGCGATTTCAAGGAGCCTTAAATGTATACATATATGAGTTTCAAACGAACCTTGTTCCCTTTCTTAGAATTCATTTCATGCTTTCATCTTATGCACCAGTAGCGTCTAAAGAGAAAGCCTATCATAAAGCATTGTCAGTGAAAGAAATAACAAATTTTGTGTCTGAGGCTAGTAACATGATGACTAAATGTGATCCCAGACACAGAAAATACATGGCCTTTTGTCTAATGTATAGAGGAGACGTGGTTCCCAAAGATGTGAATGCGGCAGTTTTAATGATCAAAACAAAACGAGTTGTGCCTCTCTATTTTTGCCATGGAATGTGCCTCTCTGGTAACTACTAAATAGCTCAGACATTATAAGCTATGTGTTTAAATTATAAGAGCCTTGAAAATTTTAAATTTAGGCCACTGAAATATGATTTAGCATTTGAATTTTGTTTTCTAGTGGTCTTAGAGCAGACAATTTCCACGTGAGATATAAATATGTGTTCATTGATATTATCATTGTGGTATAGGAACCTTCCAAAAATCAAGAATGTCTTTTTACTTCAAAATATTGGAGTGAACTCTCTGAAGCCTTTTACTGTACATGTTTAGGCTAAAAGGTGGAGTAGAGCAGAGCAGTAAATGCTACTAGGCACTTGACATTTACACTGAGTTGCAACTAAGGTTTGGTTCTCACCATGTGAATGGAAGAGTTGATATCCCATTGCCAATAGTGGGCCTTGTCCCTCCATATAACTAGCCTCCCATTCTAGCAGTCCTAATTTTTGTTCCTATATTTTTTAGTGCAAATGCCATGATATGTTCTTCAATATATAGGAAGAAAAAGCACAAAATTAGAAAAAATTCATAATATTGGTATAAATAACTTTAAAGTGAATTGAAAGGAAATTTTGATGTCCAGTAGATGAATATCCATCAGGACTCAGCCTGTGTTTGTAGTGAGATGAAATTTATGACAGGAATTCAGATACAGTACCCACTTACAAAGAGCCACCTCACTGCCCTCATGTTCAAAGTAACAGGAACAGTGTAATGATTTTGAAGATTTATTATGAAGGGTTTGTATTTACAAGGCTACTGGAAGGTGCTGCTACAGCAATATGAGGAGGAGGATTTGAGAGGGTCAAGAGGTCTAGAAGGGACCTCCTGCTCTATCCACAGTGATCTCAAAAGATACTGCAGGAAATCGGAGTGGTTACTTGTCCTAGAAGGATATTCTCTTTCTACTGTAGGCCACAAAGAAGGATTTACTTCTCTAGCAACTTGTAAAAGTCTATCTCGAGGCCTATTTTAGGACACATCCATCCTAACATACAATACAGTTAAGATGAAATATATTTTGGTGTAATCACTTGCTTATTCGTACACAATACAGCCAGTATCTATTAAGGGCATTGTGTTTCTAAAATACTCTATGTTAATCGTACACAATACAACTAGTATCTATTAAGGGCATTGTGTTACCAATGTTGGAAATCCAAATACTAGATGTTTATTTTCTTCCATCCAAGCTTTCGTTTCAGGATCTGTACAGAAAAATGGCTTAGAGAAATAGATATAGGACTTGAGGGCACAACAGGAACAATAAATAATCACTAGTAAAAATTGAAATTTATGATAGGGAAAGAAAATGCAAAAGAGAATATACCCCCTGGATATCCTGAGCCAAAGTATACCACAAGGTCTTCACTAGCTCCTGCAATACAATATAAGCAGATTTCGGGAGCTAGTAAGCAGGATACCACAAGGTCTTCACTATCATTAGCCAAACATTTTATTAAGAAATCACCCTGCAATTCTTCTATACTAATTGTTTAAAATGGAAAGGTTTGACTTCGGGATTGTTTACAGAGAAAATAAAAACCTCCAAACATTTAATATTTCAGGAGTTGCAATATAACCATACGATAACCTAGCAATGTTGGAAGCCTAGCCTTCTTCAACTTTCAATTCAATATGGAAAAGAAAGTATTGAATGTAGAAGTGGTTTAAATGAATAGTTATGATTAAACTTTAATGGAGTTATGATTATAGAACAAGACTTGATACAAATCACTAAACACTAGCCATCTTGATGTGTAAGCTATTAGGAGAGAATGAGAGCTCTATTCTACTGGATGTCATGGCCTCCTTTGAAGTTAACTTCTATTATAAATGTTCAACATCTGAACCTTCCTATAGTTTGAAAACCTTGTTATGAAATGATTTATGTAATTGTGTTTCAGATCTATATATTAGATTTTGCTTGACCATGATATGCCATGTTACAAATATTATTTTTCCATATTGTTTTTGACAGAGTTTCTCTTTGATTTATCAATTATTTTCATTAACAGTCTTTTATCTGGTGCTTATAGTGGTCATATTATTTATCAAAAGTTTTCCATTTTTTCAGTGACAAATTTTTTTTGGTGTCTGCTTCAAGAAATTCTAGCATTCTCAAAGTGTAAAGTCCCAAGCATATTCTTGTGTAACATAGCAAGGCTACCCACTATCACCTCAGTATCTCCTCCTCTTACATTTGGCTAGCTCTTCTCCGAGATAAGGGGGTATCCCTAAGTAGGATTGCTAAGGAAATTGAGTGAATGATAATGAGGGGGTGTGCTCCATCTAAGTGTTGTACCATGTAAACAAAAAATGTTCATTGTAGCTAAACTCCCCAATGATACCAACATGACAACAAAATATAAGCTCTACCTAGGCTTGAACCCATGTTGCACCACTGTCAAGGGTCTAATACATCATCCAACCTTATAAAGAGAAATAATTTATCAAGCAAGATCTCAGCCCAATAATTATTAGATGAGAAAACTTATTCTAGTGTTAAATGTCAAGAATATTCTCATGAAATTACTGCTCTTCTGTCACAAACTTAACCTCCAACATTGTTGCACAAGAAATTAATGTTCAATGTGCTAGCAATTTCTATTCTTACAAAGATGAATGGACCTCCTGCCCTAGCCACAATGATATCAAAAGATAGTGCAGGAAATTTGAGTGCTTACTTGTCCTAGAAGGAGATTCTCTTTCTTCTCTAGGCCACTGAGAAGGATTTACTTCTATAGCAACTCGGAAAAGTCTGTCTTGAGGCCTAGTTTAGGCCACATCCATCCTAACATACAATACAGTTAAGATCAAATACATTTTGGTGTAATCACTTGATTAATCGTACATAATACAACCAATATATATTAAGGGAATTGTGTTTCTAACATACTCTCTGTCGTTTTGGCGACCATGGTTTTGGAGCTACAAAGGCTACAAATATTTCCCCAAGGATTTCCTTTTGCAGCTAAAAATGTTGTGGAAATATTTTTACATATGTTTTGATGAAGCATTCAGATGTGCACAAGGAGGGACTATATGTTTATGAAGCATGTGCCTGGAAATTTCTAGACAGCTCCAAGACAACAATTTTTCACAAGTTGTTGTTCAAGGATCAAAACAATACAAACCACCAGCTTATGAGTACTTTTAATTCATTAGTTGAATTCTAAGAAGTTTTTTGCAGCCCGAAACAGGTGGATTTGTAATACAATATAGCTCTCGAAACAAGTGGATCTACTTATGAGTACTTTACTAGCTCCTGAAACATAGAAACAAACCTTTGTTACATTGAAAGCTTATATAATGTTTGTTACAAAAATGAATTTATGGATGTTGCATCAGCATTCACAATAGGTAGTGTCTTTAAATTGATAATTCTTGATGTACCTTTTATTGTCTAGTAATGAAATATAAGACACATTTTGCCCAAGGGAGAAAAGGGGGAAAAGGTGACCATTATAAGAACCAGTCACGAGAGAGGCCTCAAATCTTGAGCACTAGAAACAAGAAAGTAAAAATTTAAATATAAACAAAGAGAATATAATCTAAGCAGCTACAAGAGGGACTCGCGTCCATGATTTATCAAATTATCAATTTATAGAAAAACTTATAAATCTTTGAGTGAAAATAAGCATAGCCAACTGTGGCATTTCAAGGAGTCCTAACTATTCTCCTTTTTCCTCCATTGTAGTTCAAACTTAAGTTTATGCATTAAAAAATCTTGGCATGTGACTTACCAGATCACTATAGCACCCTTTTTGGTATAACTGTTGCAAGTTGCCCAACTAAATCATACCAATGTTGGAAATCCAAATACTGGATGTTTATTTTCTTCTAGCTAGGCTTTTGTTTTAGGATCTATACAAAAAACTAGCTTAGAGAAATAGATATAGGACTTGAGGGCACAAGAGGCAGAATCAATAATTACTAGTAGCAATTGAAATTGGTGATAGGGAAAGCAAATTCAAAAGATAATATAACTCTTCGATATCCTGAGCCAAAGTATACCACAAGGTCTTCACTATCTCCCACAATACAATATAAGAAAATTCCATGATAAAAGCTCTAATTATATAGAGAAATTTCCCAGCCTCGAGAGAAAAAAATTTGGCGCCAAATAAGCAGCACATCTAGTTTGGGTAAGAACATCTAGTTTTCCTCCAAATCGATCTAAAAGTTTCTCTAGGCGATGGAACCGATGTGCGAGTACCTCAACCTCATCTTCGTCTTCCTAACAGTCGAACAGGGGCTTTCTTACACTTTGGGATTTTATTTGTTTTAATGAAATCGAACAAGGGCACCCATGTGCAAGTACCTCAACCTCATCTTCATCTTCCTGGCAATCGAACAGGGGATTTGAAAAGGGGCTTCAACCTCATCTTCATCTTCGTGACAGTCAAGCAGGGGCTTCGAAATCATCTTTGTCTTCCTGACAGTTGAACAGGGGCTTCAAACACGGCCATCAACCTCATCAACGTCTTCCTGACAGTCCAACAGGGGCTTCAATTTTTTTTAATGAAACTGAACACTTCGGCCTTTTATTTGTTTTAATGAAATCAAACAATTTGGGTGTTTACTTCTTTTAATGAAATAAAAAAATTCCATCAAACTTTTATAAAATCTTATGTGGCATGCCATCAAATTTTGAAACAATTTTTTTTTAATAATTAAAATATTAATATTTATTATTTTAATTATTAATTAAATATAAAATTAAAATATATTTAAAATTTAATTTTATATAATATAATTTAAACAAATAAAATATAAATATTTTAATCTCATTGACCTACTTTTCTAGTTATTTGTGGACATTTATTAAGATTAAGTTATCTATATTATCATATCTCAAGAACAATTAACCAATGCTAGCAGCATTTCCCTAACTCTCTAGTATGAAAGATCAAACAAATAGCATAACCCTGCACACCTAACAAGCTCTAACCAACAACATAACTTTTCTATTGATATCATGATCTCCAAATCCCAAGGACAATGAAAGCATATATACTCTCATAGGTTACTTTAAACATGCCCCTTCAAAGAAAGGTATCATGGGGAACCAAGGCCTAGACCCTAGGTGTTAATGACCATTTGAATCACCCCAAGGTTACATTGGGAACCATATGCATAATCAAAATGGACTTAAGCAAATTTAAGGCCAAGCTATAAATATATATATATACATATATAGATATTGGACTCACTTTTCTCCCATCACCTAACATGCCCCACTCATCCCATGCCTAATGTTTCTCAAATAGTATCAGACATAATCATAATCATCACCATTTCATTACAAATAACTACATCACATTTACCATCTTTGTTGCATGGGATCCCAGCTACGTTAGTGTTCACTGAATTTTTGCTGTGGGATACTAGTTGAAATTTTGAACCATGCACAAGTTACAACACAGAAAACCAGGAACATGCAAAGGGATGGAACCAAGAAAGGACCAAGAAAGGCTTCCTTTATTTATAGAGGGTGGTAATTCCTCTCTTCTTTATAGAGGTTGATGAGAAGAATTTCACAATGTAGATTTGGCTTACTCAAGCCAACCTGAGGAGACCATAGTTTGAACTAGGCAAATCAAGCTCTAAAATCACAAAGGTGATGTGCCTACTAACCATGTGGGAAAAATTCATTGTCTCATGAATCTATACCATCTAACTCCAGGGAAAAGGAGTCCACCTAGGATTCACGCCACCAAGAACCCAAATAGGCTGGAATAAACAAGAAATGCTCTTAGTGGTACTGAGTCTAGAGAGGCCATCCAAATTCTCTTTTATAGAGAGAATCGACTCTTGAACAGATAAATGTAGGCCTCTCTAATCATACATATGAGAGAAAGTCACAAGAGAACCTCTTGAGTCCCAAAACAAACAACAGAACCTCACTCAAAAAAGTGATCGTTAAACTTGATCTCATGGAGATGGCATAGCTGTGATCCTGTCAACCCTAGGATGCAATGAATCATCTTAATCGATAGCTATTAGTAGCAAAACCCACAATTAGTCAAGCGTTATATGAATACCATGAACCCAATGACATCGTATGTAATCAAGATGGACAATGGGATTTTTGAAAATTGTAGTGAGAGAAGGTCCTCTCTGGTGTGTGCCTTAGCCAAAAAGACCATGATTTGTCTTCCTTTGCCCATGGATGAGTTCGTGGAGATGGTGAATTCATGCGTAGTTTTGGAGGATCAATTACATGGACCTTATTCAATTTGACTACAAGTTTGAGAGGCAATTATAAATTTAAAAGAGGACAAGTTGGGAGCTTCAATCCTTAGACTCTATTAACTATTCAATCAAAACACATGTTTTAAATTTGTAACTTGCCAATTTAGCATGGATCGAATCAATAAAAGAGGACAGAGGCACAAAGTTTCATAGTTGTTCTGTGCACAAAGGACTATGACAAGACATAACTCACGAGATTGTGAGAGAGAGTACAAAATTGTGTGAGAGATATTTGTTGTGAGTGCGTATCTTGGAGGAGCCAATATGTAACATTGAAGAGATATTTTATCGTGGTAGAATTATGCTAGGAAATAGGGAGATTCTGCACTAGGAAATAGGAGTCACGCCCTAAAGAATAGGGAGTCCTCTACACTAGGAATTAGGAAACCTATACACAAGGAAATAGGGACTATCTGAGTGCAAGAAAGTAGGAGCAAGGGTTTGTGTTTTTGCAAGGTCAGTCCAGCTAGGACAACATGAGGACAAGATTGTTTTCAGGGTGATTGTTTGAAGAGCATAGAAGAGCAGTTCCTTGGATAGAAATATATCGGTCCTAGGGCTAAGGTCAAATGACAGCTTAGAAGGAGCCTCAAATTTACGTGCATCGAAGAAGCAATTCACAGTAGTGTTGGAAGATAATGGGGTAGCAGAGTATGTCAAGTAGGCAATAGTGCCACCTCAAGATCCCCAATGGTTGGCCCAACATACTAAGAGTGACACCAAGGCAAGAAGAATCATTCTAGAGGGGGTCAGAGATCATATTATTTCTCATGTCAATGAGAAGAAGACAGTGTATGAGATTTTTAAATTTAAAGCCATCTTCAATTTTTTTAGTCTTCCACTAATGTCACGAATATTTCTCTCAAAGAGAAGCTAAGAAGTAAGCAGATGAGCAAAGATGATCCCATCATCACATATCTTTCAAAGTTCACTCAAGTTCAAGATGAGCTAGGTGGTGTGGGCATCCTTCCACATGACCATGAACTAGAAGTATTTCAGCTACCTGAACGAGAAGGACATGCAATTTCATATTGAGCTAGGAGATGGAGCTTCCTTCTAACAAAGTTTGAAGTTGGATGCATTCTCCCATCATACGTCTAGAAGAACCATTATCAATAACCCATACATTCTCATTCTTTAAAGTCCCAGACAAAGCGGAAAAGAAACTTCCATCCATTAGTTCTAGCTTGGAAATGATCTTCAAAATGAAACCCTTGATGAATGTAGTGAGATTCCCAACAAACTTGAAACCCTTGTTTATAACCCTTGCCATAATGCCAACTAGGATGTGATATTCAGTCTCTTTCTTGCACCTTAGCTCTGATATTATGTTGGAAAAATGTTTTAACGCATTCGGTTCGCGTTCGACCCGGCCCGACCCTAATGAATGACTTTCGCGCCTTCAAACATTGTTTTGCACATTGTGAACACGGACGCGCTACACAAACCCGACTCGACCTGAATGCACCAAACCTGAAAACTATTCTGCACGATTCCTGTAGAAGGACCCCGTGCGGTCACAACTTAGAAAATTTGATATGGGCGCCCTCAATGGAAGTAACCCGACCCAAACGCATTTGGGCAGGTGCCCTAACCAAAACGACCCCACCCGAATGCATTTGGGCGGACACCCTCAATCGAAAAGACCTGACCTGAACGGGTTTGGGTGGGTGCCCTCAAATTAAATGACACGATGAGCCCGACCAAACAAAGGCACAAGGGAGAAAACGAAAAACGGGGCACGAACGTGCACAAGGCACCCATGCGGTCATAACTTAGCAAATTTGATACAACATCCCTCAAACGAAACGACTTGACCCGAACACATTTGGGCGAGCACCCTCACATGACGTGACACAACGCGCACGACCAAACGAAGGAACAAGGGAGCAACCAGCAAACAGGTCGCACAAACGTGCACAGCGCACCCGTGTGGTCACAACTTAGCAAATTTGATACGCGCGCCCTCAACCAAAATGACACAACCCAAACGCGTTTATGCGGGTGCCCTCAATTGAAACGACCTGACCCAAACGCGTTTGGGTAGGTGCCCTTAACCGAAATGAACCGACCCGATCAAGTTTGGGTGGGCGCCCTCAAACAAAACAACACGGCATGCCTGACTGAACGCGTCTTTGCGGGCGCCCTCAAATGAAACGAACCGACCCGAACGCGTTTGGGTGACCTGACATGGCGTGCCAAACTGAGCAAAGGCATAAGGGAGAAAATGGAAAATGGACCATATGAACGTGCAAAAGGCACCCGTGCAGTCACAACTTAGCAAATTTGATACGGCGTTTCTCGAACAAAATTTAAAAAAAAATAAAAAATTATTGAAGATATTTAAAAAAAAAAAAAAAACTAAACCAAATATTTTACTTTTTAACATCCACAATATTCCTCAACACTAAGAGCTCAACCTACAACATTTCATGTCAACCCTTAATGTATCCCACCATATAATGGCGAACTATGAGATCAAACAACCCCTGTCTATGGTAAAACAAAATTTCTAGATAAAACAAAATGTTGTTAAGTGATGCATTAATTTAAATTCATTCTAGGTATTAAAACCTACATTCTCTATAAGCTTTTGAAATGCATAGTCACAATGTCTATAATTGTTTTTTTTACTTAAGTACATCATTGAATGTCATGTGTTTTCCAATATGTAGTAAATTAAATGCTACCCCAAAAAAAAAGTACAAATCAAATTATTTAGCTTGAGAGTTGTAATATAAAATTTATCATAGGCCTTTAAATGTTGGTATTTCGACGATTTTTTCCTCAACATTGCAAGACCAACGGTTTCCTTAAACATCGCAAGACCGACGATGGTCTCCTAAATGTCGCAATACTGACGGTTTGTCCTGTAACGTCAGTATTCTGACGGTTTGTCATGTAACGTCAGTATTTCAATGATTGTCCTAAATGTCATTGTTCTGACAATACTCCAAAGACGTCGCTAGAGTGACGGTTGTTGGCGGGATTTGAAAAATTGACAAAAATTGGGGAAATTTCCGACAATACGTCAAAAGTGTCAGAACTAAATTGTTGGCATTTTGACCAAATGTACTAGTGTGCCTTGCAAAATGGCCATAGCCGTGATAGTGCCTACATTTAAATGGAAGCTGCTCATAATCCAGCTCCTAGATATGGATCCAGTCAGCAACCATTAGTTTGATAGCTTTACGTAGCCCAACTTCTGAATCCACCTCGACACATATACGTGCGCATGAGTATTTATCCTTTCTCACTCCTTGATCAATATACTTTTTGAGGGTATTGCCAATGGTTTGGAGAGACTTCTGGTTCTAGCAATGCAGTGGGATATGTGGGAGGCTTACCCACAATAGAATAGTTGAAGGCACATATTGAGTGTGGTCTAAGTTAGGGGTCCATTTATTTAAGTATAGTCCCTTAGGACCCATAAAATATGGACCATTCCTAAAGATGAGGCTCTGCCTTTCACATTCTCAAAAAAAAAACAAAGTATCCTTTGCCTACGAAGTGGCTTTTGATGCCTTCCGAGATTAAAGGAATATAGTTCCTCTGCACCCAGTCTTCCACAACTTTGGGAGAGGGCCAGAGGTCAGTAAACTGTCCAATGAGCCCTCTTTTAGACAGGTTCAATGTAGATCGACAAGTTTCTTCGATTTGAAGGGCTACCAAAGGGATGTTATCCAGCTTCTTCATGAACATTTGTTGAGATCTAGTTAGAGGGCACTTGTTGCTAGTTGCTATCAGTTTCTTGAATGCAAGGACTTCTAGAGGAGGAGGAATGGGGGTCTTGGGCCCCCCTCTTGATGCAATGGCAGTTGGGTGGTCATAGGTAGGTCAGCTCGCTCTCAACCTATCAGAGCGTGTGCTAGGTGGTACAATAAAATCATCTAGTCATATATTTTAACCCTAGACTAAATTAGTAATTTTTAGTTCGGTCACTTAAAATTTATCAAATTTAGTAGTAATTCACTTGAACTAATTGTGGTGACTAACGTTTTTAGTCACCTAGTCACTAATTTCATCATTTTTTACTAGTGCGTCCTCTTGGAGAAATGTATGCCAGATGATTGGCAAATGGCTCCTCAAGAAGAAAGAATTCTCTAGGGCCTCCACCTAGCACCTAGCATGGTCTCCGTAGCTTCTTGAAAATATATCCCTGACATAGGGGACACCATCAGGATCTTCCAACCTCGTATAGAAGGATTCATCAAACTCAGCTTTGATGGAGCCTCGAAAGGAAATTCAGAAAAAGAAGGGGTTGGAGGGATTTTTTTAGATCATCATGGCACAACAAGATTCATATATGATGAATCTTGTGGCTTTGCCAGCAACAATGAAGCATTATTCATAGGAGTGCACCAAGGTATCCTCTTGGCCATTAGGCTAGGGTACAGAAAGCTAGTAATCGAAGGAGATTCTCAATTGGTTATGAACACTCACAAAAAAGTTAATCAAGGAACGAAGTGAGGAAAAATAAGCCAAAGATAGCCTACTCCTTCACATGTGCAGGGATTGGAGAATAAAAACAAGAAATTTGATTATATCATTATCACCCATGTAAGGAGGGAAGGAAACAAAGTATCTAACCTCCTATAAAATTATGGTTGCGCTTACCTAAATGAACCTATTGAATTAAGCATGCCTCCTAATCTCGAGGAAGAATGATGGATCCAGTTACAGATCATCAAAGAGCAGTATAGGTCAAAGGGCAGAGCTCACCCACAGTTCTTAGACTCAGCTCCCAGATTGGAGTGTAACGAAGAAGATCGACCCTCCCATTAGTGTTAATGGTAGTGTCCCTGGGGTTGAAGCCAACCACCTTCCACATGAGTGGCAAGGGCGGCGGGCTGTACTGTCGCATGCAACACAAGGTGAGGTAGCGGGACGGAGGCCTGCGCACAGATCTTAAAACATGGTGGAGGAAGGCGTGGGGGTTTTTTTATGATGAAAGACTTTGGTGCAGGTGTAACAGTAGGATAAAAAACCTCCATTTTACTTCAACCACGGTGAAACTCAGGTATGTGCTTGGTTTCCTCTCCCTTGTTCATGCCATGTTTATGTTTTATGATTTGGGCTAGTCTCTATGGGAGCATAAGGTGATTAAGCTGGACTGGTATAGTTTTCTTCTGGGTAGGGGAGAGCAGAACCATTATGACTCTGGTTGGGGGAAGGTTGGAGTTCTTTTGAGTCTCTGCCTCTATGTCATTGTAGGAATTGGGCATGGCCTCAAATTTGACCCGAGTGTGAGTCTGTCACATAAGGGATGCCAACAAAATGGAATGGTGAGGGGTCGGGAAATCCTGCCAAGGTATAAAGTTAAGGAGCAGTCATGGGTTGTGTTTAGTTCAAAGGCTTTGCTTGTTTATACCACCATGGGCTACTTGGGCTTAGTGTGCATGAGGAATGGTAGAGGGAATTCCACCCAGGCTCGAGCAATGGGCAACGATGCCTCCTTTGTCAATTTCGAGGGTGGGAGGTATTACGAGAGAGAGGACACCAGAAGGGTCGTCAGGAGATTGAAGGAAGGCATGAGCTCTTTGGGTTATGAGGATAATTTATGGGGTGCGTGTGACCGTCAGGGACAGGAGGTAGTAGAAACTAAGTAGGGTATGAGGGTGATGGGTTCATAGAGGGACGGTTAGGGGAGAAGTCCTCGGAAGAGGTCCCCGGGTCACCTTTCTTCGGATAACCGGGATGCATGGACCTTTGATCATTTTCATTATAATTAATTATGCCTTTGTTTGATTGTGTGGACAGGTCACCTACCCGGAAACCTAGTCAAAGATTGTTGGATGGCATGCTCCAAGAGCCCTGCAGCTCATGACCATTCCAAGGGCCTTGCAGCTTGAGGCCATGGCTAGAAAGATAAAGGGAAGGTGGTAGAATCCCAACCCAGCTCACCCCTAAGCAAGTAGAGAGGGAGGAGGCCTGCAATTGATGTGATCTAAGAGGCGGTGAAAGCATACCACCAAAACACATTAGAGGAAATTTAAAAGCTCATTGAGAAATGGGAAGCTGACAGAAATAGACATGCAGAGACAAAGATCAATACTAAGGAATGGAGAGGTTTAATACTATATTTGGGACAAACAAGGGGCAGAATAACATAATTCAAGCAGACATTATATCTTTATTGGTCTATGAAGAGCATCCTTGGCAAATCCTTGGAGTAGATCTCTATGAGCCTGGTGAAATTAGCCTAAGACTTCCTAGACTACAAGAGCGAGTTCAATAAGATCAAGTTCCAGTTGAGGAAAAGAGTTCGAGAAGATCAAGTTCGTATTGATGATGGAGCTATGTATTGATGATGGAGCTATGTAGTTTAATTCAGGGTTTTATTTAGTCCTAGATGGACCTTTTAAAATATTTGATGGAGGGCTTAAAAAATACCCTCACAAAGATACATTTTCAACCTTTGGAACAGAAGTTCTTCCAAAAAAGAGTAACCCAACTCCATCGAATTCACTCTTATTTTATTTTGAAATTGCAATAATATAAAAATATTTATCTTAATTGGCTTATTCATAAAATAAATAATTATGTAATATGGTTTTGTGTATTTATTTTCTCATAAGAATAATATAAAAAGTAAATAATTGAAATAAAATATTTAGAAAACAATTACTTTGAATTTGTTGTATCTATGGTGCAAAATGAGAATAATATAAAAAGTAAATAATTGAAATAAAATATTTAGAAAACAATTATTTTGAATTTGTTGTATTTATGGTGCAAAATGAGAATAATATAAAAAGTAAATAATTGAAATAAAATATTTAGAAAACAATTACTTTGAATTTTAGTTTTACATGTAAACATGACAAACAAATAAATATTATAAAATAAATATTTTTGAGTTTAGTTCTAATTTATATATTCATAATATAAATATTTGTAATTTTTTTATAGTTATGGTTACAATTCACATTAATAAATCCACTTGTACATGCCAATATGGCAAACACAAAGTTAATTACCCTACTTTATATAACTTCACAATATAATACACCACTTCTTTAAATATATGGTGATATACTGCACTTCCAATAAGATCAATAAAAAAGTATTTCACTTTAACACCACATAGTAAGAAAGGTGCTAACTTTTCCATCAAATATGGTGATTATATACTTCATTTTTAATATGATTCATAAACATTTACACCACATTAACACCACATAACGTAAGTGGTGCTAACTTATGGTGATATAATTCATTTTTAATATAATCATAAACATTTACACCACATTAACACCACATAACTTAAGTGGTGCTAAGTTATGGTGATATACTTCATTTTTAATATAATACATAAACATTTACACCATATTGACACCACATAAATTAAGTGGTGCTAACTTATGGTGCTAAAAGAGAGCTTTTCTTGTTGTGTGCATATTTCTACGGAGCTAAGACCCACATGTTGAGCCACCATATTTATACGGAGCTACCAAGAAATCCCATGGGTCAGTGGCCCGACATATATGCTTGCGGATAGTGAGTTAACCATTTGTGATATTTTTAGAGAATAAGGGCATTCCCCAAGCATTGTCCAATCTTGTAAAAGTACTCATCAATCTCAAACATAGTCTATTTCCAATTTTATGGTCCCCCCACACATAGTACAGATAAATGTAGAACTTTGGCTACATGTAACACCCACTTGGCAGTTCATTTTTTTTTGGTTTAATTTAACTTTATTTATTACTTTATTGGAATTTTTTTTTTTAATTAAAGTTTTTATTTTTTATTTAAATATATTTCAAATTTTAATTAATCACTTCACCATCAAAGTAACCTATCTTCCTATCGAATGCCCATTTCTATGTTCTCAGAATCGAAGTAACTTAGCTTCCTGTCAAATGACCATTTTTATGCTATCGGGATCAACATAACCTAGATTCATGTCCAATGATCATTTCTATGTCACGTTATCACTATATTTTCTTTGAGCTTATTGCTTATAAATTTGGGAGGGGCATTGGACGCCGGTTATGGTGAGACTTGGCCAATTGGATTTAGATCTACAATAGTGGGATATTTATCTCAATATAAATCTATCTGGATTTCGATGTTCACCTGAGACATTCATAGGCTTTGGAACTCAATAAGAACCTGGAATTGTTTTTGCAACGGGGACCAGATTTGGATATTAATATGGTACTAAAAGACCTTTCATATACAATAAATGACTTTCCATATATGTTGGATCAATACGAGGCATTCATGCACGCTATTTTTACAGAGGCTCTTTTGGTTGTGGATGCGCCTGCTTTGGAAGGCTCTCCAAGTGTTTGTCAATGCACTTTATTTGATATTTCGGTGCTGCAATATATTTTTTTATGGTTTGACCGGTTGAGCCCAAATCAGGAGCATCATTCTTGAGCCTTTTGATATAGTATAGCAGTGGTTTTTCATACTATGAAATTGAATTGACTTGATTTGAAGGGGCTTCCCAGTTTATGCCATTGGAGGTGAGATCCATGGCAGCCACTCTGTGCCCCTTTTGCTTATGTGGAGTAGCAATTTTATACCAGCAACAGGCTCCATGGCCATGTCCATGAATCAACGGAAAGTATTGTTGGATTCCTTCACCTTACTGACCAATTTCACCAAAGAAAACACTTAGATCAACTCATCATGGGGCTTCAATGTTACTTTCCTACAAATTAGAAATGCTAAAAAAAAAGGAGAGCGATAAAGTTTAGGAGAATCACTCGATCCAAGAAGACTCAATTCAAGATTCAATGACAGGTAAAGGTCCATCTCCATTCTAATTTGACCATCAAACTATATTTTCTCTTTAATGGACAACTATGTTTTTTCTTAGAGCTACTCGTCATAAAGTACATCTTAGAGGAGGAAACCTAATTATTAAATGAATGCATAATGCAAGGGGATCAGTGGGTATTGTCGAACTATGAAAGCTTTAATGAATGGTCTCCTCCATGATTCGTAAGGTTGGGTGAGGGTATAATGGGTCAACACCAACTAAATATTGGACCGTTAAGAATAAGAGTTAAGTGAAATCATTTACAGACCTACAACCTACCATGGGAACACTATTATTGGTGTACATGCATTTAGATTAGCTTTAGTTCAACTTTACAATTTCATGCAATATGCACTTGTTTTTAGCGAGTTAACTTAAGTGATGTACATGCACATAGTTAGCCTTAATTAGCTTTAGTACAACTCTAGATATTGCATGCGATGTGCACTTGTTTTAAGCTAGTTAACTTGAGTGCTTACATGAAATGTGCACTTGGCTTAGTTAGTTAACTCTAGTTCTTACGTGTGGTGCATGTGCACATTAGAAGAACATAAAGCACACTTAGCTTCAATGAGATTTAACTATCCATAGTTATTTCATGTAAAAATAAGCTTCACTTAATTTTTTTATATTTGATTCTCAACCTAATATTGATGAATCAATTTGATTCTCAATTCTAATTGTTTTTCTTTTTCAACTTAGTTTGTGCAATTATTCTTCAACTAGATCCATATTTGTGCTCTAATCATTTTACACAGTATCAGAGCTACAAGGGTTTTGAGAAGTTGCATGAACAATTTTTTGTAGGTTTGAAGAGCAAAGAATTGGAAATTGTTCGAAGATTTGATTTGCAGATCAAAATATTGGAGAATTTCTGCAATTATTTTCTACAACCACAAAGTGATAGAATGGAATTCCCAACTTCCACTACTCTGACTCCATACAATTACTATGAATGGAATCCAATGATTTTGCTTCATCTTAGGAGCAAAGGCTTGTACCAAATAGTCATGGGAATTGAGACAGAACCAATGTCGGGGAATGAGAAGTCAAATTGGCTTAACAGATCTAACATGGCTTATGGAAGATTGTGTCTGTCTGTGTCTCGTGATATTCTTTATGAGATCAGAAATATTGAATCACCACATGAAATTTGGACTACATTGAAAGGATAATATGGTGATGAAAATGACCTAGAAGAACACCATTTGGAGGCAAAGAGATCGAGTTTTTATAGCAATCATGAAAGTGGTTAAGACTCCAATAATGTGGAGAAATAGTTTGAAGACAGTGTTGAACAAGAAGACTCTACTTCTTCTATTATTACTGAACCTGTTGTAGATGAGAATTTTATCTTGTCCAATAATGAAGACATCGCACATGGCGAAATATCTTCCTCTACTAGCGATGAATACACTACTTTCAAAAGAATAGAAGAGGAAATTGATTCCTCTACTATTGATAATGTTGATGATGTAGATCTGAAGAGGTCTCAATTTAATGATGCCCCAAATGCATTCTCATTTGTAGAGCCATGCATGCCCATGCATGCATCTAAGGAGGCATTTCTAGCACCATGTATGCACATGTATGCATCCACAAAGGCATCTCTCGGGCCAGACATGCATATGCATTCATCCCTAGAGACAAAAATTCTCATGCATGCATATAGGGTACATGAATTTGATCATCAAATGCATGATGAAGTTGCAGGGAATCCATATTGGCATGCAACCATGTATAAGGAAATTTAGTCCTTGATCCAAAGATGGGAGTTGATACCTTTACTTCCAAAAATGAAGCTTATTCGTCCAGATCTATGATGGGATCATCGGTCTTGAATACTTTCTGAGTTTCGAGTAGACTGTCGATATCTTCACCAAGACTTTCACTGAGCAGAAGTTTCGATTTTTGCGAGATCGTCTCGGGGTGAAGGACACGACTGCATAGAAGTTGTATTTTCTCTAATTTTCAATTATATTTTGACGGGGGGGAGGGGGTTCTTTCCTCTTTTCATGCATTATATATGGGTACCTCAAATGGCCATGTTGTTGGGACTCATTCATTTTGCATCACACATGTTAGCCCCCCTATAAATTTTTTGACAAGCAAATAGGGGGCTAAGATGTTTCTGAGCCTTCAAGGAATGCATTTCCCCTAAAAACACATCATCCTTGAAGCCTCCTTATGCCTTTGCCCTTTGATTAAATCCCCTCTACTGTTTTCCCTTATGAAGCCTCTCCGTTTGTGAAGAAATGCCCAAAGGCCCCCTTTTTCCTCTTATTTCAGTCCCCCTAAGCCTTTGTTTTCATCCTCTTGCCTCTCGTTTCTAAATCCTCCACTTACCCTTCAATATCCCCTTTTAATTCTTCCCCTACCATCCGTTTGGCCATTTTCCCCTTTATTTCCCCTACCGTTACCCTTCCTAGCCTTGAAATGCACTTAAATGGGTTTAAAATTCACTGTCTGACTTTATGATAAGGCTAAACCACTTCCCCTTTTAACCCCCGCCATGCATTATAATATAAAATTATTATAAGGTCTTATATTATAACCCTTCGCTATTTATATCGCAAATCGCGAAATTGCATTTTCATTGTATATATTCGATCGATCCATCGCAAAATATTTGCGATGCGATTTGATCACATCGCAAATATTTGCGATACGATTGTCGATCGCAAATCTACCCATCGCAAGTTCTCGCATCGCACATCGCCCCAATTTCATATCGCTCTGTCGCATTTACCTCCGATCGCATTTTCCTTCCCATCACACTTTCTGCAATTGTGATGTGTTTCCTCAGGCCCCATCATTTATGCCCCGCGCCGAATCGTATATTAAAGGGTTTTCCCTTTGTAAATGTGAAATCTATTATATCTTGAGTTTTACAAAGGATCGCATCGTCTCATCACAAATCCCATGTTTGTCACTCCGCCCCACTCCCTTTTTGCGATTTGCGATTTGCGATGCGTACCTTGGGTCCCACCTCACATGCATTCCCATGCATTTCATGCGTTCTTTGTATAGTTTCACCATTATGCATTTAAATGCACAATATATTCCGCCCCATCTCATATACTTTTCTACTGTTTGGTCTCCAACGTTGATCTACGTATCCCGGTCATGATCTAACAGTCCACAAGCATGTTCGCGCAAACCCTATTTATCATTGTTTCCTCCGTATCAATGCATTTTTCACGAGAATTTCATTCAAAAACACTATTTTCACCGCCGCCACGCTACTGTCTCCTGTCCTCCATAACCTTTCCCCTCAGCATGGCCTTCATCACTCAGTCCCGTGTTCAGTAAGGTTATCAGATCAAAAAGGGCACCATGATTACACAGTCTTCATTACAACGACGAGTTTTGCAAATAGAGATATAAATGAAACAGCAGAAGGTGCAACGCACAGAAAAGTAAGTCATCGGGGCAACTCTATCAGCAGAATATTTTTTTCTCTCCATGGAAGGACAGGGTGCCCATACTGTTTTTACTCCACGCCGTGTCCCAGTGAAGAAATTCCTGCCCTAACGACAGTCCTATGCTACCAGAGCATTAGCTATGTGGCATGGTAGCCCTCAACTTGTTTTGTTTATTCACTCACGATACCAAAGAGTACAACTGTAGCCAGAGTACATCATCAGAGCCATACCTGAAGTAAATAGAGGCCTGAAGAAGACCACTCTTTCATCAAAAGAGTGACAGGGATTAAATGCTCAAAATTAAAAGCAGAATGGGCTTCGGCCCTCTTTATTTTCAGAAGATTTAATACTACATTTAGTTCTTCACCTACCTCTTCTGCTTCTCTTCAGCTATAAAGCTCATGAGAAAGTATTGTAATGGTTGTTGATGAGATATCATGGAATTGCAAGCAGTTTCTCTTGAGAGAAGTTCTCTGTATAAAATTGTAAGATAGACTGAGGAAGATGTATTCAGATTGAATGCTCAAGCTATGGGATATGCTGTATCTGATTGGTGTTGATATTTGATATGACAAGCACATTTCTTTGGATCCTGATCTAAAGCTGCGGTGATGTTTTTCTGTCTCTGCGTATTGTTTCATTTCATCTCATTTCATTTCTCCTGGCTTGCATCAGAAGTCTAGCATAGAATTCACCCTTGCTAGTTGCCCTATGTTTCTGCTCTCCTTGCCTTCAATGTTTGTCATCTGAATGTGTTATCTAAAGATTGATTTCAATTGATTTAACTAGTATAGTGGATGTTATTGCCTGCTTACTGATGTATGAATTAATGGAATCTGGTTTTAGATGTTCTTGTTAGGATTTAGTTGAATGTGTTGAGAACACTGGGAGGTTTAGAACTCTGTCTCTGCCTCACTAGGATCTTTCCATTCCAATTAAGCCTTTCCAAGTTCCCTTGTACTGCCTCTGATTTTGTCCAAGCAGGCCTGGAGTTAAATGACCTCTATTTTGATCCATAGATAGAGTTGGATGGTTCTCCTTCTTTCACTTTCAGTCCTTAATGTCCCATACCACCCTACCATTTTAGGATCCAAGGCTTTAGCTGACTAGCCCAAATGAAAGCTTGCATGTTGAGTAGCAAGTAAACCCTTTCTTGACTCCATTGCCCAATGGACTTGGTATTCTCTGGATTATCTCTCCTTTGCCTATATTCCTTTTTACCCAGCCTTGTCTCATGCTGAACCCTTCCTTCTTGGTTCCCAGCAACCAAACCCAAAATCAAACAAACCCTGTGCATATAACTAGCCTAACATCTTAAACCTGAGCCTCAAAGATATATCCTTGGACTCCCATAGAGATATCCCTATCTGTACCTAGGAGGGCTAGATCCTAAGGTCTGAAAGTGGTTCTGATGTTGTCTCATCTTTTGGTCTTGCCAATCTGGCCAAAACATGGGAACCCCAACATAATGGCGACTCCGCTGGGGAATTGAGTGCATTTCACCTTAAAAATTCTTAGGCACTCAAAAGACTCAAGATCTCTGGTTAGATTGGCATTTCATTGTTGATGGTGGACAACAGTCTGTCTCTAATATCCAAATACATCCACCTGGTGACTCCACACTCCATAATCCTCAAAGACTCCACTGGAAGAAGAACCTGAAATATGGCCAGACCTCATAGAAGGGTAGAACATACGGGTTGGATTTGGTTCAAAGAATTCATTGTTTTTGTCTATCACTATGTTTTGTCCTATTTTAAGCCTATTCAAGTGTACAAAGCTGGGACCCATAATGAATATGGGAAAGGTCTCAAGCCTCAGTCTTCAGACCGTGAGCAGACCTATACTCCTGTGAAGAACTTGGTGGAACAAGAAGCTCATGTTGTATCTCCCACTCCTCAAGAAGCTTCAAGCAGCCATGAGTCCATTGTTATACCACCTACACCCACAAAGTTCGTAGAAAGATACAAGCCTCTGGTTTTGCCTCTTTTCTTCCAACCCCTTCCTGCAGAGCTTATAAATCAGCTGCCTCATTTTGATGGAGAAAATAAAGGGGCTACTGCTGAAGAACATGTTCGAAACCTTGAGGATTTACTTGAGTTGTATGAAATAGAAGAAGATGATGTGTGCATTAGAATGTTTGCTTTGTCATTGCAAGGAAATGTTAAGAGTTGGCTCAAAGGCCTTCCAGAGGCAAGCATTTTCAGCTTTCATCAATTTTCTCAAGTTTTCCTGGATAGATGGGCAGCCCCGAAGAATGCTCTCCTCATCCTAAAAGAATATCAAAATTTGAGAAGGTAGCTAGGAGAGACAGTACAAGAATTTTCAGCCAGGTTTAATAAGGTATATGATGCAATACCTTCTGGTATAAAACCACCTTTGGGATGGGCTTTAATACACTATCCAAGTTCTTTTGACCCCGAGGTGGAATTCCATATAAGAGAAAGAGAACCTTCGAGCCTGGAGGAAATGCAGAATATAGCTATCACTGTCGAATACAACATAAAGTGCAGGGAAGAGAGGTTAAAGGTAGCAAGGAAGGACCAAAAAAATAAAATAGCACAGATCTCTTTAGAGAACAAGATGCAAAGACTGATAGAGATTGTCAACTCCTTGCTAAATATAAACGAGCGAGAATATGAGGATGAAACCAGAGAGGATAATTGGAAAAGACCTGCTCCTCACCCTCATAAAGGACATACCAGATCATTGCAAGACGTAAGCGGCATGCCAAGCATGTATGATGAACAAAAGTTTGAATTAGAAAATAAACTTGCAGACTATTTTAAGGAAAAACTTGCTGAAAGTCCCAAAGACTTGATGGGTGAAAACGCTTATAATTATGATTTCTTTGATGCCGACCTGTCTGATGATGATATTTTCCGAAGGGAAATCGAATTTGCAGGGCTATCATCAGTAGTTCCATGTGAGGAAGATCACAACCATCAACTTAAATAATATGATGAGCTAATGCAGGCCATCTGCGATACTGATGAAGAAAACGTTGAAAGCATGATAGCAGACGAGGATTCATTGAATCTTCTCCCTGTTTTATATTCGAACATCAGTTATACCTGCCAAGAGGATAGAAGATAGCAACTCTTCAGCACAGAGGAAGAGGAAGAAAGAGATGAGGAAAGTCCTGAACGGAACGAATATCCAGCGCCTTCTCCCAAAGGGATTGAGGTAATCAAAGAAACCCCCACGCAGGAAAACGTTAATCTTTTCACAGAGTTCAGTCCACTCCAGTAGAACTGGTCGGGGTCAGAAGAAGATAGCCCTGCCATATATGATGATCCCTCTAGTTCAGGTTGCAGCAAGGATGAGTCAGACCTTCTTTCCCACAGACATCAGTGTTTGGATCCAGAGGAAGAAGAGGTTTTCCTGGTTTATGCTCATATGTCGAATAATCCCAACCAGGAAGAGGAGTGTGATTACAAAGGCCTCAATGCAGATGCAGTGATCGAAGTTGCTCGGGACACAGACAGCCTACCAGCCATGGCAGGCCTTAAAGAAGAAAGTTTAGATCATGTGCTGATTGATCCTGTGGCGGAATACATGGAGGCCCTGATTGGCTCAGCTCCTTAAGCATAAATTTTTCGCAAGAGCCAAATACATCAGAATTGGTCACCACTACCGGTTGCCTCAGTCTTGAAGACCCACATGTACAGCATCCTACGGTGGTCTCTGATGAGTAGTCAGTTCTTCCTCCCCTCTTTGTTATTGCTTGACTGGCTACATTGGCATTATTATATCACCTAGAGCATCAGAGATTCTCAGTTAGAGTAGTGTAGGTAGGAAACTCAATAAAGCTTAGATGTGGGCATGTATTTAGTTGTTTTTAATTTCTGCAAAGTTCCAGCTGGCCAGACAGTCTAATCCTGGCTTGACTATTTTTCAATTTATGTCATAGAATATGGGAGAAGAAGTCTTCTGGACAGTTTAATCCCAGCAGACATTAGATTAGGTAGAGAAACATATGAGACCAACAGTCTAATCTGGTCTCATGGAGCAATAAGGGTAGAATTAGAACAGGTTTATTTTCTTGTCTGTAAAAATAAAATGATGTAAAGGGTCTGCTAGCTCAAATGCACCCTAGAAGAAGAAAAAATGCTAGGATTGTAGTGTGGGTAGGTAGCTTTGGTGGGAAAAGTGTTTCTGCTGATGTAATGTTTTCATATTGTGGCAGCTAATCAAAGAAAAAAGGGATGTGCCAAGCAGCAGGAAACTGGCCTACTCCAAAGATCTATTCTCTGAATTCTTGACTCCTTCAAGAAGAAGCCATCCCCATGTGGAGCCACTGTTAGCCCCCCTATAAATTTTTTGACAAGCAAATAGGGGGCTAAGATGTTTCTGAGCCTTCAAGGAATGCATTTCCCCTGAAAACACATCATCCTTGAAGCCTCCTTGTGCCTTTTCCCTTTCATTAAATCCCCTCTACTGTTTTCCCTTACGAAGCCTCTCCGTTTGTGAAGAAATGCCCAAAGGCCCCCTTTTTCCTCTTATTTCAGTCCCCCTAAGCCTTTGTTTTCATCCTCTTGCCTTTCCTTTCTAAATCCTCCACTTACCCTTCAGGATCCCCTTTTAATTCTTACCCTACCATCCGTTTGGCCATTTTCCCCTTTATTTCCCCTACTGTTACCCTTCCTAGCCTTGGAATGCACTTAAATGGGTTTAAAATTCACTGTCCGACTTTATGATAAGGCTAAACCACTTCCCCTTTTAACCCTCGCCATGCATTATAATATAAAATTATTATAAGGTCTTATATTATAACCCTCCACTATTTATATCGCAAATCGCGAAATCACATTTTCATTGTATATATTCGATCGATCCATCGCAAAATATTTGCGATGCGATTTGATCGCGTCGCAAATATTTGTGATACGATCGTCGATCGCAAATCTGCCCATCGCAAGTTCTTGCATTGCACATCGCCCCAATTGCATATCGCTCCATCGCATTTACCTCCAATCGCATTTTCCTTCCCATCGCACTAAAGCACACTTAGCTTTAGTTAGCTTTAACTATCCATAGTTATTGCACGTAAAACTAAGCTTAACTTAATTTCTTTATATATTTGATTCTCAACCTAATATTGATGAATCAATTTCATTCTCAATTCTAATTGTTTTTATTTTTCGAATTGGAAAATTTGTGCAATTATTTTTCAACTAGATCCATATTTGTGCTTTAATAATTTTACAACTACCCAAATATTCTTTCTACTTAGGGCAATTTCAGATATACTTATAACTCTATACTATAGTAGAGATCTATATATATAGAATGAATTCATTCTATTGTTATGGTTCTTGAGAGGGGACCTAATTGAAGCTCACTCACATTATTTTGTATCTATATTTTGTATTATTGACATTAGTCTTCGGTCAATTGTTCATTGCTTGTTTAACAAATGACTTTCTGTAAATAAATATATATCTTCATAGAGTTTTTGTAATGGTATTTCTTTTATATCTAATGAGTAATTTTTAATATATACCTTTATACTCTATCTAAGCTTACCCATTCAACTAGTATAATCACCATACGTATGTAAAGCTCTAAAATATTTCTAAACTTTTATTGGTCAAGCACACCCTTCTATTACAAAAGAGTAAGTTAGTTGTAAAGCATATCATGAGAACAATATAGATAGTTTATGAAATGCCACAATATTGATAAGAAAATTCATGTGAGCACACCTTATAAGCCATAATGCGCCCCCTCCCCCGTATTGAAATATAGTTTGTGAAAAGAGAGAAAGAGTCAAATGATAAGCATCCCCCACCATAGCTTCTTCTTCTTCATTATATCACTCATTGGCTATGATACTAAAAATTATACCTTCTCACAATAACATCGCTCAGGTATCTCACAATACCAACATTCACTCAGGCAAGGATTCGATGCTACACAACCCCTTGTTTCAATTACTATATCCTTGTATTAAAGAAACATTTATTAATGGAAGACGGTAAAAAGACTAAGGTTCCAAGCAATTTCCCTTTTATATTTGAAGCATTTGCATATTTTGCACTAACAATTTGAATGGATATTGATGTATGAACAAAGATGATACAATTGATTATGTATTATCACGAAAATTCAAAAAAAAATTTAGAAATGTTAAAAAAAAATATTATTATATTTAAAACTAAATTTATTTTAATTTATTTATTATAAAATTATAATTAATTACTCCAAAGGCATTATATTGTGGGGTTTTAGTTATGGACACTATAGAGATTCGTCATCTTCGACACAATCTCTGACACATGTCCAGTACCACCTATTTGATTAACTCCCTTCTCTACTTACGCGTGATTTTCAAGCCGACGATAGCCTCACCGAAAAGCATTGAAATGTGGACCATGACAGGCAATTCCCTGGTTACAATCAGGCCAACTGGACACTCGCACCATTTCGTCATGCATACGACAAAGTCCTCTGGAATTTCGTAGACAAACCCTTGCATTTGCTATGGCTGCTTCCTTTGGCATTTTTTTGCACGTTCATGTGCAAATGTTAGATTAAATATTTTGATACATTTCATAAAATGATTTGACACTTTGAACTTCACGTCGAATAATTTTGACAAACACTTGTCTTGCATCCAAAAATATCTCGCCCTTCTCAATCTCAACCGCACACCTCTCCACAAGTTGAATGGATGGTCCTTACCACTCAGCGTCACTTAAGGTTCTAACCATCCCCCACCCTTCGCACCCAACCTTGTCATTTTCATAGTATTCTGACCGCAGCAATGCCCTTCGACAAGAACCTCCATTCTATTCCTCTGCTCGATTTTATGTTGCATTTAGTCCACATGCATGAATTTTTCTATTGAAATTTTTTTAGGATGTAGCCAAGCTACCCGCCAATAGTCCACATATCTAGAAATCTCCATTGCACCAACAATTCAACGTATTGGTACGTATATTGCATACCATGGTTGCAGAAAAATTCCCTCGCCTATTATTTTCTACTTGTGAAATGTAATAGGTTCCAGATGTGTTTTTTTTCCTTTTCTTTTAGGTTTTTGCGCTCACCACTAGTTTTAATGAAGCTATATCTTGGGCACAGTTCTCCTTATTGCGTTCAGGTCAGTTCCAGTCACCCCAACCTTCACCAATCGATAAGGCTTCATTCCTAGGTTTTGTCCCTTGCGCCTCTATGGCCAGGGATTTCCATAAACAACTTAGGTTTTCGATTTCGGTTTACTACCTAGGATTCCAAGGGTTTCTGTAAAAAAAAAAAAATTCAGAAACATTTGGGTACGTATATTTCCTACCATGGTTGCAGAAAAATTCCCTCGCCTGTTATTTTCTACTTTTGAAATGTAATAGGTTCCACATGCATTTTTTTTTTATTTCAGCAGTTTATGCTCACTGCTAGTTTCAATGAAGCTATCTCTTGGGCATAGTTCTCCTTATTGCGGTCAGGTCGGTTCTAGTCACCCCAACCTTCACCAACCGCTAAGGCTTCATTCCTGGGTTCTGCCCCTTACACCTCTGTGCTAGGGATTTCCGTAAACAATCACTACAAGAAAAAATGACATTGGTGAGGGTCATGCTTGTGCAAGACCTTTAAGGTCTGTCACCAATGTCACATATGGTGATGGTCCTTAAAAAAGCGTCGTCGTAAGTGTATATAGTGATGGTCCTTTAAGGTTCGTCACTAAAGCCATTTTCAATGACACTTTTGGTGAGGGTCGTTAAAGGCCCATCACTAATTCTCTCTTTGGTGACACTTCTAGTGATGAACTTTTAATGACCCTCACCATTGCTCTTTTTGTTACTTTTGGTGATGGTCAAAAAATGTTCGTCATCATTGATCATTCCAATGAGTTTTTGATGATGCTATGTTCCTATTAATATATTTTTTGTCAAAAGATAATGATTTAAGACCATTATTGTAGAGTATTTTTTATAATATGTCGAAGGCCATAGTGGTTAGAGCTAGTTAATTTTTTAAGAAGTAATTAGTGTGTATCATTTCCCTCATGTAATGACTAGTCAAATATATTTTTCTTATGAGTCAACACATGATTCATATCTATTAAGTTCATTATCTATAAAATTCCCTTTATATAAAGTTCCTCTAGTGTGTGTAGGAAATATACTATTTAATACATAATCAAGCTCTGAAAATTCTATTAATGAGAAACACCTAACACTCCTCAAAAATCTGGGCACACCTTAAATTAATGCTTTGGCACACACTAACATTTCTTAGCACCTCACATGTCTTGGAACATCTTGTCATGACACTGGCACCCAAGAACATGGTGGCATGCACTAGCACAACATGGGACTCTCCAAGCATGTGTTGGCATGCATTTAGTCCCTAGCATGCCTTGGAACACCTTGGTTAAATGCATTGGCATACATTAGCACTTGGCACACAACGCCACCTGGCATGTATTGGGACCTATTATTAGTGTGCCTAGAATGGCCCTTTTGAAAAAAGATAAATTCCCGACTTATTAACCCTCTTATTGGTTCTTCCTTTTGTTTCCTAGACACTTCTTGACACATATTGACATGCCCTTGCACCTTGCACATCCTTAGCAGCTAGCATGTATTGGCATATCTTGGAACTATTAATTGACACATATAATTAGCACACCCTGGAAATCCCAAGAACACTTTTGGAGTTCTTGACATGCCTTGATATTCCCTAACATGTCTTACCAATGCTTAACATACCTTCTCACTCCCTCCTTGGCATGACAGATAGCACTCATTAACACTAGTCCTTGGCACACGTTCCTCATATTCATTAACTTCCATGGATTTTTACCTAGTGCTCCCTTATTTTTTCATCCTAGTACTCATTAACACTCCTCAACATGCATTAGCACTCTCTAGCACACCTTAGCACTCTTCAACATGCCCTTCCACTTCATAACATGCATAACACTCCTTGACACATATTGTCGCTTAGCACGTGTTGCTGCTTGGAAAGTCTTAGCATGTATGGAATACATTGAGATTCCTTGGTATGATTTGGCATGGTTTAATATTAAATTTATTTGAGATCAATTGTTGGAAAGTAGATGAGAAGCAACAAAGGAAAACTTGGCCCTTAAAATGCACTAAGACTTTGCACTTGGAACCTATTGCTGCCTAGTGTTGGTGTGCTTAGCATGCCCTTCTTGGAAAAGGTAAATTGATGACTTATTAACCCTATTATGTGTTCATTTCCTTGTAGTTTAACTTGTGTCACCCTTTTGTTGCCTTGACAGTCCCTAGCATGCGTTAACACGCCCTTGTACATATTGGCATGCCTTATCACTTGGCACATATTAGCATGTTTGACATGCTTGTGCATTATCTGGCACATATTAGCATTCCCCAGCATGCTTTGGCACTAATGTCATCATAGCTAGCCTTTACATTTTTTCACAACTTGGTAACCCAATCAAGTCCTTGGCTACTGCATTTCATGTGACAATATTGGCCTACTTCAACCGTAACAACTTGAGCAATTGCACCTACTACAAGTAGATTGTGCCTTGTTCAAATAAGAATTTCCTATAACTCATCTTATGCCACACATTTCCAAGATCAACTTGTCCCACTTCACTAATTACCAAGACAAAGATCATATGATACAACCATGGCCATAAAACAAATATGCAACATAGCTTACACAGGAAATATTTCACTTGTATGTTGAGTTCATATAAATAGTAGAACTGAGAGTTTGCAAGAACCACAGGATGCACAAGGCACACAAGATATAATCCGACACAATCCAAGTGCCCCAAAACTTATACACAAAAATTTACAATATTAAATTATCTATAATATTATAAAACATGAGCATGTAGCCAAAGTGCGCCACATATCATATAAAAAAATAGCTAAATGAGAAACAATGTTGTGCCTAGAACAAAGTGATCTCCCTTTGTCTAAAACTGCTATGTTGAGCCGCATATAAAAATCATATGCTTTCCTCCTATAAATCCTATTCTAAACTTCTCCTTAGCACACTTGAATTCGCTGACACTCCCTTGCACACACTCTTGTTCATTCCTTTCCATGCATTTTGACCTAGTTATCCTTTGATATGCCCTGACACTTCCTGAAACTCTTCAACCTACATTGACATTGTCTAGCATGTGTTAGCATGCCTTCTAATTCTTTTCCATGCCTTGAACCTCCCTAGTTATCATTCCCTCACAACTACCCTTACTTAATTTGCAACTTGGGAACCCAACCAATCCCTCGCTTGACCAAGTTATGATTACTACAACTAGAATATGTTGTTGAATTGTCTAGCTTGGGAGGTACTCCAAAAGCCTATTGAGATGGTTTTGTGTGATTTTGGTCACAAAAATATTTGTGGGAAAAGAAGCCAAGCAAAGGGATTTTTGACCCAAGATGGGGTTTAAAATATAAAAGAAAATTAAATAGGAAAATTAATATTTCCTAAGGTCTAAGTGGATAAAACTCACATAAGTTCTAAATGGTTCCTATGAGGTCTAGGAAAATCTATTTAAGGAGGCCTTAGGATGAAGGAAAGAACAAGATCACCAATTCTAGTAGAAGAGGACTTACAGTTGGCACCATCTATAGGGATGACAAAAACAATCTCCTGAGTTCACTCCAATCACTCCCAAATTTAGGCGCATACAGGAGAGACTGAACCCATAATTTATTGCTCTACTATTGCTGCAAGTAAATGAAAATCTAACGGTTTGGCTCAGCTTGACGTAATTTGGCGAGTTAAACCAAAATAAATTGATTTATATGCAGATGTGTTCGATCAACAAATCGATCTGTTAGATGCAGAGATTAGGCAGGCCTTAAAGATAATTGACCCCAGATACTCTGGGACTCAATCTTTGGACATTAAAAATTCATTTATAGAGCAGAAGGAAATAATTAGGTCCATTGCAGAACTGATTATAGTCGCAAAACAGTCCCAATCAGCAGACACCTCAATAGTTAAAGAGGTGTTACCCATAAGCAAACCCAATTTTATCTCAATGACTAACTTCGAGACAAATGTTTTAAATCTTATACTGGTTCAGCCTGAGATAGGGGAAAACCAACAGATGGTTGGATCTTCCCTGGCCAAAAACCTGGGCAGAGTGTCAGACATGGACGTGCTAAATTTACATTGGCAAGCAGGTGAAATTGTAGCATAGAGAATATTAGACTCCATAGTA